>JAZBGZ010000236.1:0-48470 GCA_037414795.1 Stenodera caucasica | reverse complement strand
AGGTCGTTACCACGATTCGAATTATGCGCCGCGGTATTATTAACAAATTTAATAAAAATTAAATAGCTCTAGAATCCGAGAACGTTTCGTCATTCGCATGGACCGATTCTATGATTGCCTTAGCTCGGATAACAGCAAAACCGTCAAGATTCGAAAGATTTGTAGCAAATGGAATTGTAGAGATTAGAAAATTCCTACCAGACATGAGATGGGACCATGCAAAATCGAAATAAAATCCTACACACATCATCTCGAGAGGCATAAGTGCAACAAAACCAAAACAGCATCCACTATGGTGGTCTGGCCCTGCATGGTTGCAGCGGATTATTGGAGATCCATCAACAACATCTAACAATTGGACAACCACAGAGGAAGCCAAAAAAGACTCCAAGAGATGTTTTCATATTATACCACGTATAACAGAAGATTTATCACAGCGGTTCTCATCATCAACCAAGATGCAAGGAGTAATTGCTTATGTTCTTCGATTCATGAACAGTTGTCGAACTAAACAAAAGATTAATGGTCCATTGAATGTTAAGGAGTTAAAAAGCTCTTTAAACAAAATCATCGGAATAGTTCAACAAATAGAACTGTTAGGTGACATAAGAACGTTGGAAAAAGAAAGGCAGGTCAAAAAACAGAGCAAGCTATACCCTTTCAATCGCTTCTTGTACCAAGAAGGAATTTTGAGAGTTGGTGAAAAATTATCTTCAGATGAGTTTAGACATGAGTTATACCCTTGAAAATAATCATTTTATTGTAATAAGCATATTTCCTAAACAATACTCCACTTATATAAATTAGAACAATAATATTATTTGAATCATCATTTTTAATAACAAAAATCTTTGATTAGATATACTTATAAAAAGTGGAATATTGAAGTATTATATTATAATTAAGGAAGGTAGACACACCACTCTGTGATTAGTTTATTTAAGTGAATATTAGATAAACAAAAAATAATCAATAATTAATAATTATTAATTAAGAACTAATAATCATGAAATCATATAAAAATCTAAAATCTAAATTAATTAAAATAATTGTGAAAACAAAATTTTATATTGTAGTGAAATAAATAAATAAATAGTTTATTTTTTACAAGAAAATAATTGTGAAAACAAAATTCATACATGAATTTAGTGGCGCCAGAAATAAGTGGCTCGCCAGTGAATTAAGGTTGCATGTGTAAAAATGAACTTGTATACAAGTTGAAATCTTACATGCATGGTCTATAAAAATCTGCGAGCATCTGAAATGTACTACACCAGTGGTGATTCATACCCCCAAGGAACAAAATGCGTTATAACTTGCAAGTGTGGACAAGTATTTGCAGGTCGGCTCGCCAGTCTATCGGTGTTATTTCGACTTGATTGATAGTAATATTAAGAATGTGCCTATTTTGTGCTGGTGAAATGGCGAGAACAAAGTGGACAGCCGAAACGAAAATAAAATTTTTGAATGAGTATGAAAGTTATCCGTGTCTATGGGATGGGCATAGCCAATCATATAAGAACAAAGACGATCGTCGAACCACATACCAAAGTCTTCCGGAATTAATATCAATTGTGAGCATTGCTGAAGTAAGAGCAAAAACACGTTTCATCAGAAGTGCATATGATTAGGGATTAGCAAAAATTGAGAATAGCTAACGTTTCAGCGCAGCTTTAGACCAAGTGTCTAAACCAAAAGTGCCGTGGTTTTTGATCGCGGACAGAATTCTACACCAAGTGGTGAAAATTACAGCAACATCAAAATAGTGAGTATTTAATTTTTGTTGTATGTTACGTATTACATTCTAGTTATTATTTATCATTTTCATTTGCCACTGCACAGCCCCATCACCCACGAACCAATCAGCCAATTCATCTCTGAGCTCCCCAGCTTTCCTAGAACGATTAAGGCTATGTGCAGTTGATCGTAAATCTCTAAAGCCTGCACCTTGAACTTCTTGTCTCCAGGAACCTTCTAATATTATCCCATTGTCCAAATCAACATTGTCTACACAGCTTTGGTTTATGTAACCGTCGGAGATTTTCCTTGACCAGTTATGTAGTGCACAAGTGGTTCTCACAAGAACGTCAGCTTTGTCAGGACATTAAAACATAATTGCTTTCTCAAATATACGAAACGTTTCAGGCGACATCTATATTCATACTTATGTAGCGCATATTTCGTGTGTATGAATTCAGGGGTCGTTAACGATTTATTCTTCGAAATTTAGCGGAAAAAGTTTGAAATAAACAAATCATAAACCACCCAAGGTCTCCATTATTAGGGAAACAATAGTATAGCAAAATAGTGTACTTCGGTAGAAATAATATTTTTTATATATTATATATTATACAAATAAAAATAAAATTACCTAAATGGATAAACAAAGTAAGTCAAATTGTTATGAAAATAAATTTCCTGGATTGATTCTATCATACAATTAATAAAGGTAATTAATACTTCCATTAATTATTATCTAATTTTTTTAAAAAAATGTATAATTTGTGGAGAAGTAAACGAAAAAGTTTCACTTTATAACTTTTTGGAAAAATTTGAAAAGTGAATAAATTTATTGAATTATAAGTACATTGGGAATAGATACATTTTTCGCGACATAACTTGCAAGTATTGAACTTGTATTATATTACTAATAAATGTAGTATACTCTGATAGGAATATTCATATAGAATCTATTGAAAATGTTGGAAGATTGCGGTGATACATATAAGCTGTTATGTTTGTAAACAAAATTATGATATCTGATAAGTAGCAAAAGAAAAATGGACAAAAATATAATTAATTAATTTTTCAATATCTCAACATATACAGGGTATTTGTAAAATATAGTTTGAAAATCGAGGGCGTATTTTGTGACACAAAAATTCGATTTTTCGATTATGCAAGGGTTAGGTCTTAGGACAGCCGTTTATTTTGTACCCATATATATAATATAATATAGGGTGAATGCTTCAGTAGTGGACACTGCATCAGTAATGGACACCGTTGCTCGAAAATGACCAGTAAATTTATGAAGGGCGAAAAAGTTTTGTTATCGTTGCTCAGCAGCTCACATAATTCCCCTGACAAATTCCTGTCAAAGTTTCATGGAACTAACTTCAGACGTTTTATGAGTAGCAACACATTTTCTCAGCAGTTTTACTATCAAGTGCAATTCGACGTAGTAGCGAAGATTGTGCAGTGTCATACTGGATTGAAAAAAAAACTTTACTAGAGCCAGTACTAGTCTTCTGTGAGGTTTTGTGCTTTGATACGGTAAGTAAAACATGTACAGATTACAACTATGGACATTTTTGATTGGGGCGACCATTACTGAAAACATAAATCCATAAATGTGTCAGTAATGGACCGGGAGTATGTCCACTACTAAAGAAACAAAATTTAGTAATGGACATCTGTACAATTCAAAATGATAGTATGACTACATGTTATATTTATGTGGGTTTAATATGCAAACATCAATTCCTAGAGAAATTTATTTGAGAAATCAAAATGCAGTCCAAAACAAAAAATAAACGGACAAAGAAATTTTTCTTTTCATATTCTGATAAGAGTATGCAAAAGGCTGTGCAAGCAGTGAGGGGAACCGGTTTGAGCGAAAAACAGGCTGCTCAACAGTTTGGTGTTCCCTGCAGTACTCGGATAAGAAAATTGTCGGGTGCTGTTCCTCTTATAAGAAAAATGGGTCCATCATCAGAATTAACTGGAACAGAAGAAAACATTCTAGTAACATGGATTCTTGCGATGGCCAGGAGAGGATTTCCAGTACATAAGCGGAACCTACTTTTGTCAGTCAAGAAATTTCTTGAGGATAATGAGACACTTCACATTCCCGTTGCCACTTTTGCTCTTCTACAAGATGATGTGATTGAATTTTCGATTTAACGTTTTGTTTCTTCGCAACCATCATCAACTTTGTTTTTTAAAATAGTCGAAAAAATTCACTTTATGCCTAATGAATTCTACTTTTCATTATGAATTCAACGATGTCACACTTGTTATTTTAGAGACAATAAGGACTAATAAAACTAATCAAATGTGATTATAGAGTACCATTTATAATCAGCATCATGGGTGGCTTTGAAATTGGATACCGCTTGCAATTGTTCAAATTATTTGTTTGGATCTGTCAGTTGGTTACAGATATCTGCCAGTTCTCAATTTGGTGATTATTGAATATTCAATTAAATAATTAATTGATTAATTAAATCTTGTAGTGTGTAGAATTTAAAATAATGGCACATTATTCTGACGAAGAAAAATTTGACATGATTTGCTGTTACATTAAGAGCCATAAAAATTGTGCTCAAGCGAAGATAAAATATTTCAATAAATATCCAGAACGGCGTCAACCCAACCAAACAATCTTTAATCGATTAGTTGAAAATTTAAGAGAACATGGCTCGTTCGACAAACCAGTGCTGCATCTCAAAAAAAATCATGACCCAGGGGGTTTGGCAATTCGTCCAACAAAAAGGAATCAGCGAACTCCGCACCAGGGCACTTAATCAGTACCCGCTCGAGAACCTGTTCGGTGCTATCCGTTCCGGATGTGACTGCAACGACAACCCTACAGTGCCACAATTTGTAAGTTTCGTGAAAGTCCAAATTATGAACGGCCTTTTTCACGAGAAGTTGCTTGGGACGAATTGTGAAGATGATAATTTGAAACTACTAAGTAATTTACAAAATTTTTTTTGATGAGCGAAACACACCGTCGGATGAGAATGTTTTTCACATGAGTAATACTGACGATGGAGACCGTATTGTCACTAAAATAACAAATGCCGTTCTAGTTCGCGGTATGGAATCGCTGTCGATTGCGTATGTGAGCGGAAACATTGCGCGTGAATTTCTCGCTAAGAATAATTGCTCAAAATGCATTTCAATTCTCACTTCCGACGCCTCGTATCCTTGTAATCTATTTAGTTATTTCAAGGAATTATCGCATGATCAATCCAGCCTAACTTATTCCTTGTAAAACTTAATAACTGCGGTTGGTCATGCGATGACTCCAGTGGTGGATTACCAAGCAGGCGCATGAGGCGTGCGCTTGGGCCCTCAGCAAAGCGGGAACCTCAGAATCGTTGGATACCTCATTCTCAAAAAACAAAAAAAATTAGTTTCTGTTAATATGAAAATTATAAAATAATAATTGTAGGAAAATTGTAATATCTTCAACTAATTAAACAAAAAAGATAGCAAATTTGCATCTGATTACAGTGCACTACAAGTCGATGTATCCTCCGTCTCCTGCCTAGTGCATTTGACGGGCCCCGTTGGTTATCTTACATTGTGTGATTTGATATGTTGACTGTTGTAGTGAGAGTAACTAATGAATATTTACACCTTTTAGCGATTACGTCAATTTAGGTAATCACTGTGATCACTATTGTTATCGTAAGGTAAGTGAGTTAATAGTTATTTATCTCATAATTCATAAACTATAAGTAATTCTATTATTTAGATTATAATTTTTATAGCCATTGAACATTGAGATGAAAAGAACATTCCAATCCGGTGCTGAAAAACGAAAGCGGATTAGAGAGAGAGAAAAATGTGCAATACAACAAAAACATTCTTTAGCTACATTTCTAGCACCTTGATCTCTAAATTCAAATTCAGAGGAAAGCTCTTGTAGAACACCATCAGATCGCCACAAGGAAACTACCGATATTGGAGAATGTTAACTTTAAGGGGAGCAAAATGAGCAGAAAGTGGAAGAAACAGTGAGTCAAATTGGATTCAGTGAAGAATCAAAAATACGTAAGTTTCCTCATGATATCGTATTATGGCCAATGCATCTAACTAATGAGATGGTAAAATGTTATTTGATATATATTTGCAACACTGGTGATATCACAAAACTCAAAGTTACATATATCAAAAAATACCGATCATACTATAGAAATCTTTCCGAGTCTAACTTTTATTGCTTAAAAGCAAATGGCATCAAAGAATTTCGAGAATAGTTACTATTTTCAGAAACGAGTAAATCTGTTTACTGTTATGTATGTAAACTTTTTTCCAAATCTCAAATAAAATTGATAACGATATTCAACGACTGGAAAAATTTGGCAAGAAGTCTGAAAGAACATGAATTTTCTAAAGGACATTCCAAATCTATATTGAGTCTAGAAAGACGCTTATCAATTTCTGGGCGTATCGACTCACACATTGCACAGCAAATAGATGCGGAACAGAAATACTGGCGAGAAGATTAAAAGCGAATTATTGCAACAGTTAAACTTTTGACAAGTTTGGGAATAGCATTTCGTGATCACAGAGAAGATACGGATTCGAATCCAATCCAAAGTTTTGTACACCATCTCGCGAAATTTAGTAGTTTTTTGAGTAATCATTTGCAAAAATTTAATCATCCAGGTACAGGCAACGTTAATTATTTTTCGCACACTGTGTGTGACGAGTTTATAAATTTGATGGGGAGCGAAATCCAAAAGTTTTTAATTGCTGAAGTTCAAGAAGCATTGTATTTTTCAATAATTGTGGATTCGACTCTTGATATAGCCCACATAGATCAATTGACTCTAATCTTACGGTTCGTTAATAAGCAAGGAGATATCAAAGAAAGATTTTTCGGATTCTTGCAAATCGAGAAGCATGATGCAGGATATTTAGAAAAGTTGTATTGGAATCATTGCAAAATCTAGGTCTTGATATAAGCAATTGTAGAGAGCAAACGTATGATAGTGCGTCTAATATGTCTGGTCAATACAATGGATTACAGGCAAGATTAAAGACTATGTTGGAACAGCCACCATGAGAGAATCATACCTTAAATTTAGTTGGGAATTCTGCTGTCGAATTATGTTCGGGAGCATTGCACTATTTTGACTTCGTTCAGAATATAAATGTTTCTCTCTTCATCCACTCGACGATGGAATATTCTGAAGAATAGTTTACCGAATACTAATACTAGAAAGGAGAATGTGAAGAGAGTGAGCGACACTAGGTGGTCGGCTAGGGCAGATGCCGTCTCAGCATTGAGATCAAGTAATAAACATATAAAGTAATCATTAATTCAAATTAGTAGGAGCGAAACAGAGAAACCGAAGAGTAAATTAGAGGCAAAAGAGTTAGCGAAAAAAACTTGATAATTATAAAATAACTGTGTTATGGGACAAGCTGTTACAACGGATTAATACCACAAGCAAATCTTTACAAGACGTAAAATCGAACTTGCTCCATGGAGCAAATCTTCATAAATCTCTTTCCGATTTTATAAGGGGTGTGAGAGACAAATTTGAAAATATTCAGAACGAGGCAAATCTACTAACAGGAAGTAGAAATTATAAAGATAGTAATAACAGAATGAAACAAGAAAATTGCAGTTTGGAGAAACATCCGATAATGACACACTCTTTGATGGTAGACAATCTTTTACAGTTAACACACACAATGTGATATGTGATGTACTCATACCTGAGATATCCAGGAGATCCACTGTTAACAATGATGTTTCGAATGATTTTTAAGTTTTTTTAATGAGAAAATGAATACGGACGAAATTATTGAATGTGTGAATGGATCATCGTTGAAATACGGCAATGATATCGACATTAAATATTTTAAAGATGAAGTTCTCCATTTTATCAAATATGCTCAAGAAGAAAACGCATCAGACTCTGTCGATATGTATAAATCATTAATTGATGGACTACAGTCTAGATTTACTAATGTAGAAACTATTTTGAGAATCTTTTTGACAATGCCCATCTGTAATGCAAGCGGTGAACGTTCATTCTCTTAAACGGGTTGAAAATTATTTACGTAATTCATTAAGTCAACCTCGTTCGAGCAATTTGTCACTCATGTTCATAGAGAATGATGTTGTTTAATTATTAGATTATGAATCTATTATTGATAAATTCGCAACCATAAAGGCAAGAAAAGTTCCACTTTAAGCGAGCACCACTCATTTAAAGTGGAACGCTATTCCTTTTTTTCATATCAGTGCCAAATTACTAAAAATATGATGCATAATCTAAGTTTTTTTTTTTTCACCTGAGAATGTGATTATTTTTTTCTATTACTTGAGAATATTTTTATATTTCCGTTCCTTATTTTTATGTATTTATTAAGTAAACAGAAAAGAAGTACAGTTCCGTCACAGGCGCAGGCGTTGCTATCTAACGTCGGCGTTAGAGAAGACGGTTGATGCTCCAGTTGACGATCACTTCGAAACTTTTGGCAGGTGAATACGCACTATTACTAATAAACGTACATCAATGCACAAGAGTTGCGTCGTATTAAGAATCCACGAAAAATGAACATCATTGAAAGAGACATTATAAACCTCGTGTTTGATGCGTTAGACGAGGAGCACAATAATTTTATTATGTGTTGGGATTTAAGAGCAGTGATATTTTGTTAGTGTCATACGAATTTGCTACAATTAGTGTTTGAGGTAATCAATGACGAACATGTGGAATAATTGTCATTTTTGTTGATATTTTGTAACCTTTGTATTTTTTTGTTGTCGTACGAGTTCCCTAAACTACCTGTTCCAAAATGTTCGATGACGGGCATGTGAAATAATTCGTGTTCTTGTTTTGTTAAATTTGTATTTTTTAAGAGAATTATTGATACATTTTTCGTAAAACATGTTTTTAAGAAACATCTTCCTGCCAAGAAACTGCTCCCACTCCATTGACATAATACATAAACTCGTACTTGAAATGCATACTCTCGCGGATTGTTTGCCCCTTGATATGCCAGTGCATATCTGAATATAGATTTATCATCATTTTCGTCCAGCCCCACGAATATTGGACAGAAGCCATAGCTCCAATTTCACCAATTTTGGCAGCAGCAACAACAGCTCAAAGTTTAAGTCACAAAACTTTTCCAAAATTTCCACAAAATAGATATAGCCCTGCAACATTACTGCACAGAGAAGATTGTTTTCTACGAAAAATAAAAAAAGTTCATGTAAGAAAACTTCATTAGCACTACTTTGAAGATGAATTTACGTAAATTAGCCTTTGATTCACCAATCATGGGAGTTTCCAGAAACCAATACTTTCAATACTTTAAAGTATTCTTGTTTGAACTCCAGAATGAACACTCGCTTGAAAATTATTCTGAGCTGATTTGATAGTAATTTCAAAAATGAAACTGAACTTTGAAAATCGGAGCTCTGAAGCTTTGGCTCCGGACTTATATAGGGCTATTGAAGACCACCCTTCATATAATTTAATCAACACCGCTTCTGGTGGTCATCAGTGTTTGACTAATCAAAACTAGCATTATGTCATGACTGAGGGCGGTTCTAATCACCTGCAAGATGCAAATTATGCATCATCATTCATGAAAATATCGTATACTTTTTGTTCACCTTATCTTCACTATACTTGCAACTAAGTTTATCTGGTAATTTATCACATCCAAATATTAGAATGATATCATATTCGAAAATCTCTTAGAATTCTAGAATTCTACTGCGTTAGTGTTTCTACTTCGTGGTCTGAATTATAATTAGGAAATACCTCTTGGATATTTCGTTTCTGCCGGACCTGTGAAGAGGCAATATTGGCAAGAAATAATAGTAAACGTTATTACCGAGCTGACAGTATGCGACCAGGGATCGAATAATCGCAGGGCTATGAGTCTATTTGGGGCCACGAGAGAGAAACCAATCATAGAAGTGAGGGGTGTAAGGATTTTTTCCAAATTTGATACACCACATCTACTAAAAAGTTTGAGAAATAATTTCATGAACACTAAACTCCAATTTATATTCATGAAATGCAAATTAATTTCTTGGACTGATATAACGAAGACTTATGAGATCGATCAAAGCAATCTGACGACTGGAACAATGCTAAAAATGAATGTGAAACTTGCCGCTCAAATATTGTCATGAACCGTGGCTGCAGCAATCTTAACTGTTTCATTGACATAACAGTTGAAAAGTAACATGGCCAAAAGCATAGCAGAATTTCTTTAAACTGCGAATGATACTTTTAACGCTTCAAATAGTGGAACTTCACATAAACCAAACTCTCACAAACGACCATTGTCTATTTAAAACAAAAGATCTTCAAAAACTTTGAGAAATAGCTTAAAATATTTTGAAAGTATTGAAGTTTATGGAGACAATAAAGAACGAAATAATATCTATTGCATAGATGGATTTCAGTGGACAATGAAAGATATCTTATTATTATGGAATAATCTTGAAGGCGGAGGGATTAAGTACCTAGTGACATCATTTCTTAATCAGGATCCACTAGAATTTTTATTTCTGTTATTAGAAACAGGGGTGGTTATAATTCCACTCCAACAGTGCGCCAGTGCCGCACGGCCATACATCATAATATGAACATTCGTCTTCGAATAACCACAAATTCAGGAAAGTGAATGATCTTTGACACGAAAGCTCTTGATTTTCTGGAAGTTATGGAAAATGTTGACAATCATCTTGAAACAGAAAATAAGATCACAGTGAAATCAATAATCAACAATTTTACATGACAGACGCTTCTAATAGAGAGAATGCACCTTTGGCCCCTAACAGAAACTCATTCACTATTTTGTTGTTTACGTAGCCGGATATCTGTTATATAGACTCCAAAACAAATTCAACTGCGAAGAATGTTACAAAAGCTCTTTTAAAAACGACGAGGAGTTAACAAATTCTGAAGAATTTTCACTACTTTCGGAATATTTATCTCGTGCAAGAAAGATACGTTTTCTGAAGACCTTTAGACGAATTTGTGTCAATAATATTGCATTTGTTGAATCAATTCAATAATGCATTTGATATATACAAATATGACTTTCTAATTATTTTTAGAAATTATTTTCATTATTATTAAGAAAACAATTGAAGTAATTTCTCCCTCTATATTATTTCGCATAAATTTATTCTCAAAGTAATATGCGTTTATTGGTATAGTTTATTATGAATACCACGGTGTCTCTCAAAAGTAATAGTGAGATTTTGATGTGATTCATTTTTATTCAAGGTGAATTCCAAATGTAAACTCGTCGTAATTATATTTTGATTTTGCATGTTTCAATTGTATTCCTTTGTAATCATTTATCTGATATTTGTTTTATTCAATATATTTTATTATTCTCCGAACTAAAGGATTGTCTGTTACCTTTATTCCTCCTTCAATTTTTAATTCCCAAACAACAAAATGGTGGCAGCGGGAACGCTACACTTGAATCAGTCGGTCACTCATTACAGGTAAAGAAAG
Source organism: Stenodera caucasica (assembly GCA_037414795.1). Taxonomy (NCBI): domain Eukaryota; kingdom Metazoa; phylum Arthropoda; class Insecta; order Coleoptera; family Meloidae; genus Stenodera; species Stenodera caucasica. The sequence continues at coordinate 37,224 of JAZBGZ010000236.1, read as the reverse complement.
ATCCGGCATTACTCAGCTTATGGCTGTCAATAGATTTAGTTGGCTATTGAGTTATTTACACCTCAATAATAATTCAGTAACGCCAACTATAAACGATTCAAATTTTGATAAAATCAAACAACTCGTCAATATTATTGTCCCATTATAAACACCATCAAGCACAAGCCTTCTTAAATTTCAAGTGAAACCAAAAAAAGTCACTGGTGAGCGGCGAGGGTCAAGTTCCAAGCGAGGAAACATACCACTACCTTACAGTTGGGGTTCTGTAACTTTTCGTTACCAAAATTGTTAAATAGGGAGTCTTTTCTAATCTTTTAATCGACGCGTTGGGGTGTTATAGGTGGTGTTAAATTATAGAGAAATCGAGCAATTTGATTAGTTTTGATTCGAATTCAGCTGTTATAAGTTCGGCTTGTTAATCATTATAATTGTATTCATTTGAGTCAATTTCTTTGAATCATCTCAGAGGTAATCAATTTTCCACAATAGGAGAGGCGACTTAGAAGATTGTGGTCTACGAGACTGGGTCCAATAATACGAGTCCACGATAAGATTTTCTCTCGAGATTTAGATCTCATGACAAAATTTCGAAGTATAAACAATCGTGAGATACGTGAGATATTGAAAAGTGACTCTTATGACACTGTCTCATGAAACTTAAGTCTCATCAAAAAGTTTCATCGTGGCAAACGCGATACATGACTTCTCAAATGAGATATTTATCTCTCGTATAGCACGTAAGATTTTTGTCTCAATACCTCAACTCTTACCCAGTGAAAATTAGGTGAACTTTTCAGAAGGTGGTATTGTGTAAATAAAATACTTTTTATACGACTATCTCACAATATCGGCTTCGCCTTGTCCAATGATATCCTGCAATTCGTTCGAAAATTTTTCTTTGTCCTTGTAATATATGCGATAAATTGTGTGAGTCTTCGTGTTTGGAATTTATAATTTATTGAAAATTATAAATTATTTGCATACCATGCAAATTTCTAAATGCGTATGGTTTTATGATGTATGGCTTTATAGCAAATGCATCATCTGCCACAAAAACAAAAAAAAAAAAGCCGGCAAATCCTAGCAATGTTCTAGGTGTAGGTATCTTTGGTGTTATTCTCTAGTTGTTTTGACAATAGTTATTGAAAACGCATTCATCAGAAATACGACCATTGGTTCCCACATTGATAGTGAATTTGTGATTGGCTTCAGCCAGCAGCCAATGCTGTACACTCCTTCATAATTGTAATATAGTGTTAATCTCAATTAAACATAATTGTTATTTTTTCTTCAATTTTCAAAATTATGTGCGTAATTATTGATATTAACAAATTTAGTAATTATGTCACCAATATCGCTACAACAGCAAATAATTAAACTAGTTCATTACTAAACATACATCAGCATTTGTTGAATGTAGTACAGTTTTTAAAGTATGTCAATTTTATTTCATTAATTGTTATTGATTATATCATTTTTGTTTGTATTATATCATAGTATATAAAGACTGCATTTAAATTAAATGAAGTTAGTTTTTTATCAAAAACGATAGTACTCATTTGACGTGTTGTATCAAGCCATTAATATTTTGAGAATCTGAGGCTGGATTCTCCTGTAAAATCTGCACCCTGATTTTACATATAGATTTATTGCTTCCCAGTCACAGGAACAAACTGCGGCAAATGAAACTGAAGAACTGACACCTGCAATGAGTCCAACAAGTGTCAGTGAAACTCCAAATTCTTTCACTCAAGCCAGCTTCGACGAGTTCTCAGCTTTGTCACTTCATGAAAGTATAAGACTTCCCTTGTCAAAATTACGTGAAGTGACACCATTTCTATCAACGGCACGTGATAGAACATCAACTCCATCAACATTTTGAGATGTAATACCAGTTCCGTCAATATAAGCGAGGAAAAAATACAGAATGTTCAAGAACAAACGAAGAAAAAGGGATTGATTTGGAACATCGAAGTATGTTGAATTTTAACACCCCGAAAACGAACACCCGGTATATTAGAGAGCGAGATGTTAAAAAACGGACACTCGGTATAGTAAACAGATGTAAATTTTTAAATATTGATGATTCTTAGAGTCCCAACAAGGGGGTCCAATTTAAATCGAAGCCGATATTTTTAACAGATCTGTTTGCCATAAAATCTTTCAAAATTCGATACGCGTACATATCAAGATAAATAGAACAACACATAGCTGCCTGTGGGTTAAGCTACCTATCAGGCGCGTCCCCTGGGTGGCGGATAGGGGAACGGTCATCCTCGGATGGCCAGCGGGGTTACGCATGGTGCCCTCCCAGGTTTTAAAACCCCTGCGTGTGGGTTGCCATGTGTGTAAATCCTCGCCGTGGACCAGCTCCCCCGTGTTTGTGCCGTGCGATGCGACCCGTGATGGTGGATGAGAGGATCCTGGTGGTTGAGCCGACTCCGGTGGATTTCGCCGGGAGAGGCAACACGCCACTTTGGCCTGGATTTCACCTAGACGGGTGGTCGAGACTAACCCACCTTCGATCAATCGGCTGCGCCGTCCCGTCAGAGGGCCGGCAGGGTGAGCTCTCAGGTGAGGAGGCGGGGTGCAGTGGACCGGACTTTACGTCCGTCATCCACTCGTGCTGCTGTCCCTCACTTGGAGCTATATCTCTCTGGTAGCCCTGGCGTACGCGCACCTCATTATGAGGATGTGGCGGCGCCCCCTTGTTGGGCTCCGTGATGGGTGGGAAGCCAGAGAGACGAAAACAATTTCCCTACACATGGAAGAACAGCAACAACAGCAACAACAGCTGCAAAAACAAGAACAACCGACACCCGGGACCTCAAAAACTGACGACCGAGTACGTCGGAAACGGCCCAGTGGTGCCGAAATGAGGCGTAGGAGGAAGGAGTGGGCAGCGGCGGAAGCCGCAACCGCAGCCGACCAACCTGCGCCCGCCACGTGTTTGGCGCCAACGACATCAAACAAACAACAAGGCCATGCAACAACCGGCAAGGGTGAGGGGCGGCAACCCGTCAAGGGCAGCCATACCCAGCCCAGCAGCAAAAGCATGCCGGAGCAAAATGCTGGGGTACAGACCCGACCTCCGGGTTTGGCGGGGAAGAGAGCCCGATCTGACGGCTCTACCCCCTCACCTCGGACGTTGAACGTCAAAAGGCCATGCCCTGCCACCAAGGTGAGTGGCAGCTATGCGCAGGCCGCTGGCCCCAGCGGACTGCGCGTGGCGGTCATCAACCGGGTGGAGCAACTGGGCAGGCTGACCGCTGACCAGGCTGAGGTTGTCCAGAGCTCCTAAATTGAGCTACTGGATAGGACTCTGGCTAACCTCAGCGGGTCGGACGCCCTGGGGCCAACCTTTGGAGGGATGCGTCACACAGGGGAGATCCTTCGGATCACCTGTGATAACGACGCGTCCCTAGAATGGCTCAAGAAAACCGTAGACACCATCAAAATAGATGGTGTCGAATTAATGGTCATTCGGGCTGAGGACTTACCCAGGGTGGCCAAAGTGTCGCTCTGGGTCCCTGGACCCCCGGAGGACAAAGAGAAGATTCTGGACCGGATCAAGGTCCAGAATCAAGATCTCAAAGTCGGGAGCTGGTGCTGCTTCCACGTCGCCCCAAGAGATCAGCCTCAGGGCCAGATCCTTGTGATCGGAGTCGGCGAGGGCGATGCAGCAGCCCTGACAAGTAAAGGGGGACAAATCAAATACAGATTTACCATCCTTAAAGCGAGAATAGGGAAACTCCCTGCTCTCGCGACGAGTGCCACCCCGGAGGCGATGGATCTGGAGGCAGCCTTGAAAGTAGCCGAGGACCTCCAAGAGGAAAGCCAACGAAACGATGGCCTCGAAAGTTGAATTCATTCAACTAAATACCCAGCACTGCAGAGCAGCGGTCGCTACATTGTGCCGCCAGCTAGCAGTGCGAAACATGATAGCCCTAATCCAGGAGCCGTGGATCACCAAAGGTCGCGTCACTGGATTAGGGCAACTGAAGAGCACAGTGTTCACGGGCTTGTCGGGTAATGCTGGCAGACCGAGAACCTGTGTCTATATACACAAGGGTATACAAGCCGGCTTATTGCGGTAGCACTCGACCGCCGATTTAACGGCGGTGGAAGTTGCATGTGCGGTGGGTGGTGGGCAAATATTAAAAATAATTGTTGCCTCTGTCTATTTGCCGAGCGGTTCTGTGGCGCTGCCTCCGTCAGCGGAGACGATCGCCCTAATCGAATACTGCAATAGAAGAGGTATAAATATCATCTTGGGCTGCGACTCCAACGCCCATCACACAGTGTGGGGCAGCGAGAACAGCAACCCAAGAGGAAGATCACTGCTCAAATACCTTTCGAGCACTAATTTACAGATATTCAATAGAGGCTGTGAACCGACCTTTATCACAGCCCGTTGCCAGACGGTGATCGATATCACGCTGGCATCCAATGAACTATCTGGAAAGAACACGAACTGGCACGTCTCACCTGAGGCATCCATGTCCGACCATCGAGCCATTATGTTCCGATTGGAGAACGCAAGGGTCGTGAAAATTTCGTATAGAAACCCGAGACACACCGACAGGGCGCTCTACTTTGAGCGCCTGTCGGAGTCTCTGGGAACATTCCCAACCTGCGAAACCATTACGGCGATTGAGCAATTGGAGCGTGGCGTGAACACAAACCAATCATGCATCATATCGTCCTACGAGGAGTCATGCCCGCTCAGAACGGCGAATGGCCCGGACCCCACTCCATGGTGGTGCCGGGACCTCGACCGACTGAGAAAGGAGGCCAGAAGACGATTCAATAAGGCAAATAAGAGCAAACGGGAAGCCGACTGGGGTGCCTACCAGGAAACCCAGAAAAGCTATAAGAAACTTATTCGCCAAAGACAACGTGAATCTTGGAGACAATACTGCAGCGGGATTGAGTCCACTAGTGCAGTATCCCGCATCCAAAATATCCTCTCTAAGGATGTCACTCAACAACCAGGCAACTTACGCAGAGAGGATGGCACCTTCACGGAAAGCACCTCTGAAACTGCGGAGCTCGTGATTACCACTCACTTCCCTGGCTCGACCCTGATCACAGGCGACGTGGGCTGGCCACTCTATCGACCAATACCACCGTCAACTGCAGACTGGGAGATAGCCGCCAGGGTAGTGAACAAGCACAGAATAGTCTGAGCAATAAAAACGTTCTCTCCTTATAAATCTCTTGGAATGGATTGGATTTTCCCAGCCCTGCTCCAGTGGGGCCTGGAGGTATTATACCCCCACCTGATCAGAATCTTCCGGGCATGTTCTGCTTTAAAATACATACCGGGAGCATAGAGAGACGTAAGAGTAACGTTTATACCAAAACCAGGACGTAGCAATTACACGCTACCCAAAGCATACCGCCCAATCAGCCTGACGACATTCTTATTGAAGACGCTGGAGAGAATGTGCGACAGAATAATACGGAACGAGATGAAGGTTACCTTCCACCCGAAACAACATGCTTATGCCCCGGGGCGTTCTACCGACTCTGCACTGCACGAAGTTGTGGGAAGAGTCGAAAGATCAATAGAGCATAAGGCCACGACAATAGGAGCCTTCATAGACATTGAGGGGGCGTTTGACAAAACGACCTTCAACTCTATCGAAGTGGCATTAAAAGAACATGGAGTCAGTACAACACTCAGTGGCTGGATTAGATACATGCTCGAATGGAGATCCGTACGCTATGGCGTAGGAAACGACACCGCAAGAGTGCTTGTGGAGCGCGGTTGCCCCCAAGGAGGAGTGCTGTCCCCGCTGCTGTGGAATGCAGTGATGGATAGCCTTCTCCAAGAGCTCAACGACAAAAACTACTACACCGTAGGATATGCAGATGTCATAACAATTCTGCTAACAGGAAACTACGAAGGTGTTTTGTGTGACTTGATGCAAAACGCATTCCAGATAGTTGAACAATGGTGTGAAAGGAACAACCTGGCTGTGAATCCACACAAAACAGAGCTTCTAGCCTTCACCAACAAGAAAAAGCTAGGGCGACTCAGATCTCCATCTATATTCGGAACCAGCTTAAATTTCGCTGACGACGTTGAATATCTGGGAGTTCACCTTGACAGCAAATTAAATTGGGGTAAACACCTACAAAACAAAACAGAGAAAGCATGCAGGGCTTTCTGGCAGTGCCGCAGAGCGGTTGGCCAGTCGTGGGGCTTGAGCCCGACAGCCACCCTGTGGATATACACAGCCACTATAAGACCCATGCTGACATATGGAGCACCTGTCTGGTGGCCAAGAATCAGACAGGTAACAGCACAAAAGCACCTGAATCACGTACAACGCCTAGCTTGTCTCATGATGACTGGTGCAATAAGAACCACACCCACAGCAGCTTTGGAGACCGTTCTCAACCTGACGCCCCTCGATATTTTCATTCGAGAGGTCGCGGTGAGAACGGCACTAAGACTTAGGTCTGTAAGACTGTGGATAATGCAAGGCTTGAGCACCCGACATGGCCTTATCCTTGGCGAGGCGGTCGACAAGACGCCCGTGCTGGGCGCGGCTGTGGACAGGAGAATGCCCACTAACATCCTGGAGAGGCCTTACAAAATACTTGAAACAGATCAGGACTGGCACGTGCTGGGGCGCGGCAACCGTATGGTCCGGGTCCCTCCACACCGCTGTCCCAGGAGACATTAAACTCGCTGATAAATAAATCCAGCCTAGAGGACCACATAACTCGATGGCAAAATGCCATCAGGGGGCGACTCATGAAGCTGGCCATCCCAGAACCCACTACTTGGGTTTCAAACTACTGTCTGCGACTCACCAGGGAAAAGCTTAAAATTCTAATAGGCACACTCACTGGACATTGCAGACTTAACAAACATCTACATCGCATGGGCTTTGTAAACAATCCCATCTGCCGTGGATGTCAATTCGAGGACGAGACAGTTGAGCACATACTTTGTCATTGCCCAGCCGTCGCCCAAATTCGAGGATCCATGTTTGGGGAAGCCTGGCCCAGCGTGGCTGAGGTCGCTAGCGCCCCTCTAAGCACCCTGCTTGGATTTGTCCTGAGCATTGGGTGGCTGGAGGCCTAAGAGTGCCGGTCACCGCAGGAGGATGCACAATGGGCTCATTGGGGCCTGAGTGCCGAGGAGCTGCAATTTTCATTGCAGCTCCACCCTCCCTGTCAATCCAGATCCAGAACACATAGCTGTCCAAATTGTAAGCAATAAAGAACTAAAATTGAGACATTTCTATAGAAAAATTAAAGCCAAGATACCGGAAAGGTCGCCACATGTGCGATAATAGAGTAAATAGGGCCAGCAAGGGTCCCACGCTTTCCAAACGCGATAAAGGACAAATTGGTTCTTAAAAGTGGGTGGGGACCGCCCCAATCACCCTTGAAAGCTTTGGCTTTAATTGGTCAGAAAAATTGCTAAACTGGCAAAAAGGGCGTATGTAAGCCCATCTGAAGGAGGTGGCTAGGACTTCTTGATCAAAAAAAGCTGGAACACAAGTTCTAGTTAAGAAGTTAGTTGTTCGTAGACAGCAAAACTCGAAAGTTGTCCCCAGACTATCAAAAAAAAATAGCAAATCATTTTGAAGACGAAACCCCTTCTCTTCAAACAAGAACGAGACCGTCAAGTAGTAAGTCAAATTTGTTTTTTTGAAATTGATTCTTGGAATTTATCTTATAAATACAACATAAGGCAGCAGTCTACATTGAGCGACAGTGCAGGTATACAACGTTCATTCATTTCAGTCTTGTAAGTGTGATTATTTCCTCATACGTGATTTTATTTAAAAATAAAGTGAATAATCTTTAACCCCAGTTAAAATGAGTACAAAACGAGAAAGCTATTCCGTCGAGTACAAAAAGGGAATCGTGGAAGACTCCAGGGGTGTAAATCTTGAAGCATTCTGTAAAGAGAAGATGCTGGATCTCCGTATGGTTCGTAAATGGCGTGCAGACTACGATTACCTGTGTCAACTGGTGGACCAAGGAAATGAGAAAAAACGCAGAGTTGGATCAGGTCGGCAGCCGTTATTTTCTGAGTTGGAAGATTGCATCTGGGAATGGATTGCAGGCAGGAGAGCAATGGCTTTGGTTGTGCGCAGGGCTAATATTCAAAAATTTGCCCTTGAAACAGCAATTGAATTTGAAATATCCACAGAAGAATTTTAAGCATCGTCACACTGGTTGGACAACTTCCTTAAACGATATGAACTGTCTCTGAGGAGATCAACAACATTGTTTAAGCTGGAAGACAATGAAGTTGTTAAGCGTGCACTTGCGTTCAAGCTTTTTGTTGATGGCATCGATTTTTCGTAATACCAACTCTCCAACATGATTTCTATGGATGAGACCGCGGTATTCCTAGGCCAAGGAGCTCAAACGAGGCTTCTTCGTCAATTTACGTTCCTTCTACCGGTTACGACAGTGCACGTGTTACCTGTATTTTGGCGATTCGTCTAGATGGCAAGAAAGTATCACCATTCTTAATCACTGAAGGTGAAAAAGACCAGATTCAACGTGCTTCAGGAATTTATGTCATTGAAAGTGAAAAAGCCTGGTGCACCCAAGCAGTTATAAGAAAGTGGGTTGATTTTATGCTGCCACCACTGTTAAGGGGTGAGAATAGAGGTTTACTAGTTTGGGATTCAGCCAGTACTCACCGCGCTAAAGACATGGGAAAATTTCTTGCTGAGAGTAAGATTGATCAAATAATGATTCCGGCAGAAATGACTGGTTACCTCCAGACACTTGACATTGCAATAAACAAGCCATTCAAGGATCATTTGCGGATGGAAATCAATGAATAAATTGAAAACAGAATGGTGAGAAATCATCGAGGTAATCTAGTAAAACCAGGCTTACAAATAGTTGTGAATTGGGAAAAATTCACGGGACAAAATAACTGAAAGTGATGTTTCCAATGCACTACGAACAAGCTACTTAGACAAGAAGTATTCATTTAACGATAGCTATATCGCAAGACATGGGAGATCGGACCAATGATTCAACAGGAAATGGATTTGGAAGAAGATCAGAATATAATTCAGAATTTTATTTATGACGATGTTCCAGAAGCAGATGACATGACTGTAATTGAATAAATTTGAATTTCTGTATTCTGTGTAAAATAAATATTAAATAAAAATATATAAATGTACTTTTATTTTCGCCCTCCCCCGAAAATGAGCCCTAGCGCGTATTTTGGACCAAAACAGAAAGTAAGACAGTGTCTTATTTTCGGAAAAAGACGGTATTCATAATTATATTTGATTTTTTTGCATGCTTTTTATAATTGTATTATTTTTGTATTCTATTGTGTTCAGGTGTGTTCCCTTTTGTATTCATTTTTTTTCATTATTGTTTTATTCAATATACATTATTAATTTTAACTAAAGGATTGTCTGTTACCTTTACTCCCCTTTGTATTTTAACAACAAAACAACAGACTGGTGGCAGCGGAATCATCGCTACTTATAAAATCAGTAGGTCACTCGTTACAATTTGGTGGCAGCGGTGGGATTGTCTTTTTCAAAAGGCCACTTGTTAATTAACCCCACGTTTCTCTTTCTTTCCATTTATGCAAAATAATAAGTAGAAATTCACTAGAGAAATTTGAGTAGAATTGTCAGATAATTCAGTGGAAACTGAAAAGCAAATAGAAGGAACGACACACTTTCTTTTTTTTTTAAAAGATATAAGAAATTATTTTATTTGTTGGGAATTGTGTAGACATTGTGCATGAATGTATTTAAAGTGAAATTTGAGATATTTTGTTGATGAGAAAACATATTTTCAATACTTCGGTATTAAAATATTGTAAATGAAAATTGTCGTGGATCGTGATTAAAACGATTGTAAAGAAGTTGATTATTATTTTGAAAATATATTCTCTCTGATTTAATATTCAGGTATTGTCGGGTGTATATTAGTGAAAAATTTTCTGAACGGTAGTCAAATTATACTGTGGAAATTTCAAGAAAAAAAATTTTCTTTGAAATGAATTATTCAATAAAAATTCGGTAGAGTAAATTTGTTAGAGTTTGGAAATAGCGAACAGAAAAGTTGATAAAATTTGTTGGAAGTTAAATGAGAAAATTTGTTAAAGTTCGGAAATGGCGAACGGAAAATTAGTGAAAAACTTTGAAGAAAAGTAAACGGGAAGATTAAAGAAAAATTTCGATAATTCGAATAATTGAACTCTGTCGGGAAATTTAGTAGAAATTTCGAAAATTAAACGAGAAAGTGAGCAAAAATTTTGGAGATTAATAACGGAAAATTTTATCGGAAATTTTTGAAAGAGAAATCGGGAAAATTTATAAAAAGAAATTCAAAAAGTCCGTCGGTGAAATTTTATTTTTTTTTGTCTTGTGTTTAGAGCGCATTCTCACATTATAGGTAAGTCGTGAAAAAAAAGATAGATTGGAAATGTTTGATAAAAATTTTGTTGGGAAAACAAAAAGTGAGAAAAGAAAAATTATAATTAAATGAATTGTCGTGACAAAACAAAAATTAAAGAAATTAAATAATAATTAAAGTGAATCGTGCATCAGAAAAAAAACATAATCGAAAAAATTAAACAATGGCGACTGGTCCAACACCATCAACTTCCGACGATAACGAGTATGGAATTAACCCCGTTATGATGATGCAGAAGGTTCCCCTAGGAATAATCGCAAGTTCTGTGGAATCATTTTCGGGAAAAGAAAACGTACTTTATTATTTTGAAAAGTTAGAACAGAGAGCCGCGTTAGATCATTGGAGTCAAGAGGAAACCCTATTACTAATCAAATATAAATTGTCGGGAATCGCGTTAAGATTTTTCAAAGAGGATCCGAGTCATGATGCGTTAAACTATGACAAATTAAAGAAAAAGTTTATCAAACAATTCGCACTTGTAAAAATACCTGAAGATTATCTGGCAAAATTGGGAAAATGTTATCAACAACACGACGAATCTGTCAGAGAGTTTGTTGTCAGAATAAAAACGATTGGAATGAGAATATTGTCAAAAGACACGGAAAATGCTGAGTCTAATGAAGTGCCGATTTACAAGAAGAAGGCAGATCAATTGATGTTAAATCAATTCAAAATGGGATTACATAAAGATATACTAAGAGAGGTCGGGACACTGTTTATGAGGGAGCCTAAATTAACGTTAGAGAAAGCGGAAGAATTTTATGTTCAAGAGGTTGAATGATTCAATGTTAAAGGCCAAAACGGTCAATGTAATTGATAGTGAAGCGGTTGGTGGAAATTGCTTCAATTGTGGGAGAATGGGACATCAAAGTAAGGAATGTTCAGGAACAGTTGGAACAACTAATAGAAAAAATACGTTCAATGAATTTAAGAATGAAAATAGTAATTAATTGTTATCAGTGTGTAAAAATGGGACATTATAGTCGCGAATGTCCTGTAAGAAGGAAAACAGGTAGTTGGATTAATCGGAAGAGACTTCTTAAAATATTTCGATACTGTTATTGATTTTTTAACGAGCAAGCTAATAATTAATAATATAAAAATCGATCTAGTTGATGAATACTCAGTTGAGGAAGAAGACGGCGAAGAAAGTTATCATAATTTAACAACAATCAAAACAAGAAGGAAAACTTGCAGTGTGTTTCTTAGTGAAGATATAAAATTACCAGCGAAATGTGAAGCAGAAATACAAGAAAAACTATCGAAAAAAATTACTGGAAATAACGTTTTAATTGAACCAGTTGAAACTGGAATAAAAGGAGCCATGACAGCAAGTGTAGTGAACAAGATTAAAGATCATATTACAATCAGATTAATAAACGTGAATAATTATGAAGTACAATTAAAGCAAGGGACAAAATTAACCGAAGCTTGTACCGAATTTGAGGTGTTAGAACGAGATGACGATAATAATAATAGCGCGATTAATTATAATAACGATGAAGAATTCTTGAATGAATTTGAATTAGATCACTTGAATAATGACGTTAAAATTAAACTGGAACAATTTTTACTGCGATAGAAACAAGTTTTTGGAAAAGATACTGAAGTATTAACAAGTATTAGTAATACAAAACATCAAATAATTACAGACAACGTACCGCCAAGAGCAAAACGACCCTACAGAATACCATGTCATCAAAGAAAAGTGGTAGACGAAGAAATTGATGAATTATTAAAATGGGGAGTTCTTAAACCTTCCAAATCACCATGGTCAGCACCAGTAGTTGTTGTAACAAGACTAAGTCCGAATGGAGATCCGAAAGTGAGAATTTGTATTGATTATCGCGCATTAAATGCCGTAACAAAAAGGGATTTTTATCCCATACCCAATTTGCATGAAACAATTGAACAGTTTCACAATGCAACCCTATTTAGTGTCTTTGATGTAACATGAATTTAATAAAATGTCGTTTGGATTAATGAACGCGCCATCAACCTTTCAAAGAGCAATGAATTTGGCGATGGCGGGACTAACTGGAAACATCTGTCTTGTGTACCTGGACGATATAATTGTGTATAATTAAGGAAACGTAATGGACCATATCCAACGATTGGATTACGTGTTCCAACGATTAGTGAAATCAAACATCAAATTAAAACCAAGAAAGTGTCGATTTATGTTACCGGGAGTCAAGTACTAAGGGCATATAATATTAGGAGAAGGATTAAAACCAGACCCGGAAAAACTGGAAGTCGTAAAAAATTTTTCAGTACCAAGAATTGTCAAGGTTGTACGAAGCTTTCTAGAACTAACTGGATGGTATCGCAGATTCATCAAGAACTACGCCGAAATTGCAACACCGGTAGTCAAGCTAACAAAGAAAGACATACCATTTAAAATCACGAATGAAGTATTGGATTCAATCGAGCAACCAAAGAATGCTGTGAGGTCAAATGAAGTGTTAATTTATCCGGATTTTAATAAACCCTTTATATTGTCAACTGATGCTAGTAGAACAAGCATTGCAGCAATACTAAGTCAAAAACAAGGCGAGCATGAACAACCAATAGCGTTTGCCAGCAGAAAACTAACGAAAGCTGAGAAAAATTATACTACCACCGGATTGGAATGCTTGGCTGTTGTTCTTGGAGTTAAATATTTTCGATGTTATTTATATGGACGAAAGTTCACCATTATTACCGATCATCGACCATTAGAGTGGTCACTCACTTTAAAAGAAAGTTCGTCAAGATTAGCCAGATGCGCTCTTTTAGTATCAGAACTTGATTTTGACGTTGTACACAGAGCCGGCAAAAAGCACGTAAACGTCGATAGTTTAAGTAGACCACAGGAGTATGATCCAAGTGAAATTCGGAATAGAATCATGAAATCAGGAATTGTTAATCCCCGAGTAGAAATTAATAATAATAATATGACTAAAATAACAAGTAAATGGGTGATAATTGAAGGTCAACCCAGGCAAAAATATGTGAAATCAAACCAAGATGTAATTAAAACAAGCGAGAAAAATGGAATCACAAAAATTCAAGTACAATATTATTTGGAAAAGGATAAAAATTGGTTATTAAATTCAATAATCGAAGCACTAATACGTCTTCGAGATGTCATTTTGAAGGAACGACATCACAAATTATATTTTGACAAGTTGGACGAATTCAAAATCGATAAACAAATTATGATTGAAACAACTGAATATCAATTCCAAGAAACGCCAATGAAAATATCAATTGAAGAAGTGAAGGAACAGAAGACTAACGTAATTAGAGTAGAAAATGGATTCGCAATTTTTTTAAATAAACTCAGAAATAATACGATAAAATCAGCGAATGTGATAATCAGGAAAGAAGATTTATTCTCCGCATCCCAGCATTATGCGTTAGCACATTGTGTATCGCAAGATTACAAGATAAATACAGGAATTGCATCAGAATTTGAGAAAAGATTCGGGAAATTAAAAGAACTCGAATCACAAAGAAAACGTGTAGGCGAAGTAGCAGAAATAACAACCAAAGGAAGAAAGTTATATCATTCGACAACAAAAACAATTCAGGGAGATAAACCAAATTATCCAACATTATGGGAAGTCTTAGGGAAATTAAGAAAAATTTGTGAAAACAAGGGAGTTAAATATTTAGCAATGCCAATGTTAGCGTGTGGATTAAAATCATTAGACAAAAACATTGTGGTACCAATGATTGAACATGTGTTTGGAGAATCGCGAATTAATATAATCATATTTAATAAAAATTCAAGTGAATTAGTGCCAACTGTAAATCTCACTTCCGTATGGAAAAGGGAATTAATTAGAAACGAACAACAAAAAGACCAATTTTGCGTTAAAATACAAAAACAAATTAGAATTACCGAAAAAAATCAAGAAGAATGCAATTATTACCTGTATAATGATAATATAATATACCACATTGATGATAGAACAAGAAACGACCAACCAGTGTTATCGAAGTCATTAAGGAAAAAAGCAATGAAGGAGTTTCACACCTTACCATACTCCGCGCATCCAGGACAAGAGAAAATGGTGACGCTAATGAGAACAAGATTTTATTGGCCAAAGATGAATCAAGATATTGTTGAATTTTGCAGAAAATGTCATACTTGCAATCAAAGGAAAACATCGCCACATCTAAAGAAAGCGCCACTCCAGAAATTCCCGGAAATCACAAAACCATTCGAACGAGCACAAATGGATATTGTTGCATTATTTGTAACATCAAATAACGGAAATAAGTATTTGTTAGCATTCCAGGATTATTTTCCGAAATATCCTGAAGCAATCCCTATTCCGGATCAGTCAGCTGATACAACAGCAAGGAAATTTGTTGATATTATTATTACACGACACGGTGCACCAAAACAATCAATAACGAATCAAGGTGCTAATTTTACATCAAGAATAATGAAAGGAGTGTGTGTCATATTGAGTATACAAAGAATTCAAACAACTGCGCATCACTCAAAATCGAAGGGGATGATTGAACGAAGTCATCGAGTGTTCAAGGACATGTTAAGTTATTTTATTGCCAAAAATCAACGCGATAGGGACGAATGGATCCCTTTAATTCTAATCGCGTACCGAAACACCGTACATAGTTCAACAGGATATACACCTTATCATATTTTACATGGACAAGAAGCCGCACTTTCTATAGATGATGTGTTAAAATCACAAAGAATTAAAAACGACGTCGGACAAAATTACGTATCAGAGCTGGGAGCGAAATTGGCGCACGTATTTAGCCACGTTAGGAGTATTGTTAGACGTTATCAACCCAGGAAAAGAACCGACAGTGATCAATCAAGTGATGAATCAGATTCGGATAAAGACGATGACGAGACTGTAACCGGATGACCAGCCTTATTATTAACAGCATTATACTTTAACCCAAGATTAGGATTTACTCCCATAACCTCACCTCCCAAGGCACTACCTTTAACTCAAGAAATAACAATCCCCTTGAAAGATCCCAATCAAACTCCGCAAAATCCCATACGAAACATCCCCGACAGAAGATCTCAATCAAACACCACAAATCCCTTACGAAACATCCCCGATAGAATATCCTAATCAAACTGCGAAAGACCACTTTCTCCTAACGAAAGACCAGTACATAGACGATCTACACGAAATTGAAAAATACCAAAACGCTACTCACCGTAATAAGTGTGAACAGTTGTAATAAAACGTAATATTAATTAGAAAATTAGTGAAGCCGGTGATAGACCGAGCTAGCATTCAGTAGATTAGAAGTAGTAGAAAGTAGTACACAAAAATCGTAGAAAGGAGAAAGTAGAATAATAGTACAGGTAACATCGTATAGAAGAAAAAAAAGATAAAAAAACAATAAAGTAATAGTGATTGTACTGAACGACATCTATTGATTCAACAGAAATGCAATTCAAGATTCAAGTAGCGGCGTGGCCAGAGGAATTCATCGTGTGTCCTCTCCATCCGGAACACATCCTAAAATGGAAAAGTTATACACGCCATGTAAATCAAGTGCACGGAAGCAATTTATTAAGAATGAAACGCATCATTACTCTGAGGCCGGAACAAAAAGCCCTACTACGGCCAGGGGCAGACGACCAGCCTCAAGGTACGGCCGAAGAAATGAAAAAGAAGAGAAGAGAACTCAGGAGCGAAATCTTCACAAAACACGGAGAACTATGGTTCGAACATAATCCGTATCCAAATTGGGTCTAGGAACAATTGTGAGAAAAGTTGAAAAATATTTTTTTTTAATTTTGAGTTGAAATACTTACAAAAAAAAAATAATGAATAAACAAAAAAAAAACATTTACAAATTTTGTTTTGTTTTGTTTTACTAAAATCAGGTGCATGAAATCCTACTAAATTACCTTTACTATGACGTTTTTTTTTTGAGTAAAAGCAAAACCCATTCAAGAACGAAAACAAAGGTAACTATTACTTTATACTATTATTCAATTGAATGAAGAATCACAATCAAATATAACATAAGATGAGGAAATGTAATGGATTGAATTGTAGGAAATGGCAAGTGTAATGATCCTTATAGTAAGATGGACGATGGTTGTACAGCCAGCATTGGCTCTTATAGCGTATGACTGTGAAGGGTCGCAGTTGAACACCACCGCTATTTCCTTACGTGACGTTGCCCCGTGTCCGAGCAGAGGGAGAGACCACGAGAAAAAACCTTGGAAGTACAGGTGTTACAATTAAACCGGTACAAAGGACAATTTGTAAGAACGTGTTTAGTGACAGTGCTTCGACAGATCTATTATTGTGGCATGCATAGCCACATATCAGCAGTACATAATGGATTTAGTGAACATGTTGAGCCGTTAGACAGAGAAAAATGTGAAGCGGTGCATCAAAGTAAAATGTTATCAATATACAATAATAATATAAATAAATTAGTGGTCAATGCAACAACCAGTGCTTCAGTGACGATGTATGGATCGTTAGATATGAACGGTTATTGTCATGAAGCTACATTTATTGAAGATGGGAAGACTTGGGATGGAGTCGTAGTACAAGCCGTTATAAAAATTGGATTAACGGAATATTTTGCGCAAGTGCAATTAGAATCAAATGAAGTGCACTCAAAAAGCCAAATTACGTGTCAATATACAAACGGGTACTGTATAGATTCAATTTACGGTGAAACGGTGTGGACACTAGCAGATAACAGAGATTGTGCTATAGACATGTCGGAATTGTACTGAGGGGTGCGGAAAAAGTGAAAACAATTAAATCGAAAGACATTATTCTAGTGGTAGAATAAGGTGATAAAGTTTTCGCGTGAACATTAATAAAAAAGACATTTATATGTAATATAGAAGCATGGCAAACCGAACACCCAAAAATATTAGTGATCGAAACCAAGAAATATCTCGCGTTGAATTCACCTACAACTACTAATCCGCATAACGTAAATCTAATGGCTTACGTGAATAGTAAATTTATGTACATTGAACAATCGTATCAAAGATTAATTAGAAGAGTATATATCGACATAATAACCCGAAAGTGCGAAGTGTATCGGAGAGTGTTGAAGAATCGATTAATGATGGCGCCATTATCTCCAAACGTTGTTCGACTATTAATTAAGAAACAACAAGGATACGTCGGTAGAGTCCTTGGAGAAGCGTTGTACCTGATAGAATGCACCCCGCAATTGGCTACAATGAGAAGAGCAACACATCGTAATCATGAATGACCAATATTTTATAAAAAACGAACAAAATTTATGGCCCCGATTACACACATGTTCCAAGATCATGCCAAAGAAGTAATTGTAACCCGTTGACACCACCGTTGTATTATATTAATGAAGAATGGATTGGATTAATTCCCAATCCAGTAGTGAGACAAGAACCAACTATTTTGGAACCAAGTTTGTAAAATAGATTGAGCTTCACCCCAATACAAGCCTTGGGAACTGGTGATATTTATACAGCCGAAGAAATTGAAAAAAGTCAAAAGACAATAATATTTGGTAGTGAAAGAACAGCGGTAAAGAACATTATTGCAAAAAATATAGCAAGTGTTGCCACTGATAATCAAAGTTATGATACTTTGAAATTATTTAACCCGTATGAAATTGAACAACTGGCCCGACCAACCCTTCAATATGTGTGGGAGTGGTTTACCGATATTGGAATGGTAACCAGTGGTTTAATCGGAGTATATATGATATTCCGCATAATTAATTACGCTGCGACTGTAATGATTGATGGTTGGCAGTTATATAAAGTGTTTGGATGTGGAATTGGAGTATTTGCTGGTTTATGGAGTACATTGACCTTATGTATTATGCACCAACAATACTCTCAAAGATCGTCAAGCGACACTGTAGAAATGGATGGACTCGAAATGGTTAGCACTGGAAAAAGTAATATGGAATCAAATCCAGCCCGAAAGACGAATGAAGACGTCACTTGTGTTAACGTCTACCCTACCGTACCTCATTGGGCACAACCCAGACCTTCAAGTACGGAGTCACGTATGGAATAGTGTAGTGGTGTAGTGGATTGTTAATGAACTTTTGTGAGTAAGTGATTGAATTTGCCAAAATTTCCTTATGTTAAATTTTATAAATGTTGGTATAGTGAGCTGAAGCATGATAAAATACCAGTTTCAATCTCAATTAATTAATGTTCATGCTTCAGGTTATAATTAGTTTAATTTTTTTTTGTAGTATAGGAATGATTAGAGTAAGGCGGAAAAGGAATGAGTACTGATGGCAGTACTACTTCTTTTTCAAAGGTGAGGATGATGTAACACCCCGAAAACAAACACCCGGTATATTAGAGACGCGAGATGTTAAAAAACGGACACTCGGTATAGTAAACAGATGTGACTTTTTAGGTATTGATGATTCTTAGAATCCCAACAAGGGGGTTCAATTTAAATTGAAGCCGATATTTTTAACAGATCTGTTTGCCATAAAATCTCTCAAAATTCGAAACGCGTACATATTAAGATAAATAGAACAACACATAGCTGTCCAAATTGTAAGCAATAAAGAACTGAAGTTGAGACATTTCTATAAAAAAATTAAAGCCAAGATACCGGACATGTGCGATAATAAAGTAAATAGAGCCAGCAAGGGTCCCACGCTTTCCAAACGCTATAAAGGACAAATTGGTTCTTTAAAGTGAGTGGGGACCGCCCCAACCACCCTAGAAAGTTTTGGCTTTAATTGGTCAGAAAAATTGCTAAACTGGCAAAAAGGGCGTATGTAAGCCCATCTGAAGGAGGTGGCTAGGACTTCTTGACCAAACAAAACTGGAACAGAAGTTCTAGTCAAGAAGTTAGTTGTTCGTAGACAGCAAAACTCGAAAGTTCTCCCCAGACTATCAAAAGAAAATAGCAAATTATTTCGAAGACGAAACCCCTTTTCTTCAAACAAGAACGAGACCGTCAAGTAGTAGGTCAAAATTGTTTTTTTAAAATTATTTTAAAATTGAAATAATTTTAATCTCTCATAATTTTATCCTCTTTTTATATTATTTTTGCATAAATTAACCCTCTTAATTAATACGCGTTTATAGGCAAGTATCGTTGCTACCGTGGTGTCTCTCAAAGTGAAGTTGAGAATTTCTTAGTATTTATTTCGGATTAAAGTCACTTGTATATGGTTCTAAGTAAGAACTATTCATAATTATATCTGATTTTTTTTGCATGCTTTTTATAATTGTATTATTTTTGTGTTCTATTGTGTTCAGGTGTGTTCCTTTTTGTATTCATTTTTTTATTATTATTGTTTTACTCAATATACATTAATTATTTTAACTAAAGGATTGTCTGTTACCTTTACTCCCCTTTTTATTTTAACAACAAAACAATAGACTGGTGGCAGCGGAATCATCGCTACTTATAAAATCAGTAGGTCACTCGTTACAGAATTAAAACCTTGGAGTTATGTCGAAACCATCAAATTCATTCGAAATATTTGATGAGTATGTTGCTAGCAAACTGCGGAGCATGAGTTCCAAACCACCCGATTTGTAGTTATCGATCTAAAGACAGAAAAAAGTAGAATTATCTCGAGTAAGCACACACATGCCCAATAACGTCAGAACGTGAAAATTAGCTCGGTCGAGTCCATAAGGTGTTTACTGGGACGATATCAATTTTCATTGGCGTCCGTTACTCTCTGTTTTGGTTGTCGTGCTTTTCGAGCGTTTTGCAGAGTTTGCTGTGTATTTTGAGTCTTCCCGCGTTTCTTGGACTTTAGTGCTCGACTGTTTTTTTTAAAACGTTGTTCTGAATAATATAGTCCTAAACGGTATGTGAACAATACGAATGTATTTGAGGTTTTGTTTAGGATATCAAATATAAATGAACTGAAAATAATGAGGTTATCATCAACAAAGATCAAAGTTGTTGTGAAAGATAGAACGAATGGAAGTCAAACGCGAGAAATGATTGCCAACGTAATGGAATTTATGAAGGAGGAAGCGAAGACCGGAGGTGGTTTGTTTTCTGAAGCGAATTTTAAAACGAGGCTTTTTCATGCTACAAACATTGAAGCTGGAGACTTTCAACAGTCTCCGTGTTATCCGAGTTTTGTTTTATCCCAGCAAGAGCTCGATCACATTAGGTCAGATAATCGGGATTCTATATTGTTGTTCGTTTATAACGAATGTAAGTCTATAACTAATCTAATTTTCAATCTTTGTAAAAATATGTAAATCCACAGCTTCTAGTTTGACTGATGATGATTATAAATAATAATTGATAGAAACTAGTATCAAACAAATAGAAATAAAATCAAATTTATCGAAGAACCACAATTCTCATTGATTCCACATTGAGTTTAATAACCGCAGACTAGCGCCTTATAATTGGTATGCGGCGGCAAAATACCATTGCCATATTAATTTTGAAATATGTGGGTCGTTGACGTCGATCAAATATTTGCACAAATATGTGCAAAAAGCACATGATTATACGACTGTAAGTGTGCATCGGGATGAGGATGACCAACAATCACAACAAAAGCCAAAACAATAACAACAGATCAATTGTCGTGACAAGATCAAAAAGTATATTGACTGTCGGTATGTGACAACATCAACGGAGGCAGTCTGGAGACTCTTTGAATTCGAAACGCACTATCGTTCACATGCTGTAATCGCCTTGCAAGTGCATTCGGAGAATGACAAAACCATTCTGATACAAGAAGCGACGGATAAAGAAGAGTTTTATAATACTGTCAATCATGATTCGAAACTAGAGGCTTGGCTCGAGTTGAATAAACATGATGCCACTGCGAGACAAAATTACTATTATGAAATACCAGAGTTCTATGTGTGGGAAATTTGAGAATGTCAGTGGGGACAACGATCTAAGGTAACGAAGGACATCGGTTGTATTGTAAGCGTACCATCTCAACCACAAAATCTGGACCTCTTCTACATCCGTATGTTGTTGAAGCATGTAAAAGGTGCTGAATCATTCCAAGACCTAAGAATCATCTATGGTCGTTTGTGCCCGACTTATCAAAGTGCCTGTGAGGAGCTGCACTTGCTTGATCATGAGCGGGAATATGATGAGTGCGTACAACAAGCAGCACTAACACGACAACCGAGGTAGCTGAAGAATTTATTTGCATTGTTATGCTGCGTTTTAGATGGCGTATATTCGCGACAACTACCATTCCTGTAACACAAATGTATTGAATAGATGGTTGAAGATTTCACTCATCATCATGGTTTGAGTAGTTCAACTGCGATTATATAGGACATACGATTAGATCAAATCCATAATCACCACTCCCGAGATTGGGAATTGATCTAGATGCATCTCTCGCTGATCACGATAGCAACGACACTTATGCGAACTATCTTGGTGATGACAATGATAACCAAGCTGCTAGAATTGCAAACAATGGGCACTTCGACATTAATCAACTCAATGCGCATCATCGTTTGGTGTTCGATAAAATTGTAGAAGCACTCACGAGCAGCGAGAGCCGACTGGCATCACTGGTTTCCTTCATTGGCGGGCCTGGAGGTATGGGGAAAACATCTTTATAACACCGTCCTTAATTACTGCAAGCAGCATAATACAAGAGTCATCTCCGTGGCCTGGACTGGTATTGCCCCACTTTATTAAATGGAGGAAAGATGTGCTATAGCGCATTCTATTCACCTCCCAACTCAACTGACCAATCTATTGCTGGATAGCCATTAGAACATAAGAGATTGCTCGAGAATAATAATGTGCGGTTAATAATATGAGACGAGGCACCAATGTCGCCAAATCGGGCTGCTATGACCGTCGACAAATATATCAAAGATCGAATGAAAACAAAGAGGCGATGGGGAACAACAGCACAGTTTTTAGTGGAGACTCCCGCCAAATATTACCGATAATTCCGAGCGGCAATCGGATTCATATATAGTAGGCCCAACGAAAATTTGTTTTTACAACTTGAACTGGTAAACAGCTTGTCTAGCCGATTATAAATTACTCAAGTACTCAGGGTGACGGGGACGCCCAGGTCCGTATTGGCCGTATTCAATAGGATCGTTTGTAAGGGTTGAAACTTAAATTTCGAAATACAGTTTTCCACCCACTGTTGTCTTGTGTGGTTGTAGTGCTTTCAAAGTTGTTGAGGTTTTTTTCGTGTATTTTTATAACTTTCGTAGTGAACCTAGCAGCTCTAAAACAGTCTTTCTCAAGACTCGATTCACTGTGTATACTCATAACATATTTATTACTAATTTATTATAATTCGTAGCTTTTTATACGTTTTTACAATGTGGAGACCATGGTCCGAGACTAACGAACATATTGATAGCGACGGAGATGTTGAAATTGTTGTGCATGACGATAAACAGCCTTCTACATCAAACGATTCACAACGTCGTCGTTCAACTTATATACATTTGCCGGTGCTAGCCAGATTAATACTTTCAAATGAATTTATAGATTTAAAATCAACGGAAAGTGAAGCTGGGGCTATAACAAAAACTGCTGCGATGACCAAAACACCCTAAGCAACAGTGCGTGATATAGTGGTTAATGGTGTCAAAGAAAGGAAAGTCAGGAAAGACATTGGCATTGGAAAAGCACTTATTGAGACACATCATGCGGGACCAATAAGGCGGATTATCTACGAGACATTCAGCAAAAATACTGTTTTTATAAAACGGTTAACAAAAGGCAAGTTTTGATGGAAACAAGAAG
The DNA here is from genome assembly GCA_037414795.1 of Stenodera caucasica. Lineage (NCBI taxonomy): Eukaryota > Metazoa > Arthropoda > Insecta > Coleoptera > Meloidae > Stenodera > Stenodera caucasica. Next base: position 14,059 of record JAZBGZ010000236.1, on the reverse strand, counting down.
GATTTCAGAGTGAAGGGCAACATTTCTGAGAGAGATTGAGGAAGTCCGAGCAAATAATCTACCCATCATATATTTGGATGGGACTTGGTATGACACACATGATACCGTCAAAAAAGGATGGACAGATGGAAGTGGGAGATGTTCCTTTGACGTATCGCTTGCCCGGGATCTAACGCTAATTGGGTAAATGATGCTCTGCTGCTTTCGGCAAAAAGCTTCAAGGGAGCAAAAGCGGATTACCACGAAAACATGACCTCGGAATTGTTTGAAAATGGTTTGTTGAAAAATTGCTGCCTAATATACCAGCTGAGAGTGTGATCGTGATAGATAATGCCAGCTATCACTCGGCACAAGCTGGAAAAATACCAAACGCTTCATCCAACAAAGAAGCAATACAAGAAATTTTATATGTCAACAATCTGTTCCTTGAAACATGTTACACGAGAACACAACTGCTGGAAGTCCTCAAAACAAAACAATTTTCAAAAAACTGTAATATTGACAATATGGCCACGGGGCGCGGATGTAAAGTTCTTCGCCTTTCCTCATATCATTGCAATTTCAATCCAATTGAACTGATATGGGGGCAGCTTAAAAGCAACATTCGAAGAAATAACACCGCGCCAAAATTTAGTTTTGATAGAATCGAACTAATTGAGAGAGAAGTTGCAAAAATATCAGGTGCCACCTGGGAAAAGTGTGTAAAACATGTGATTAAAGATCTTTCTAGAAGTAGGCTGGTACCGGATCTTGTTATTTTGATACAGATGATGAGTCGAGTGATGGGAGCGATTGCTATATTGACGACAGCGATTGAATTATGTACGTGATTTATGCATTATATGATATTATTGTCAAAAAGTTGCAATGGTAATATAAGGATGTTGTTTTAAATGTTTATTATTGATTTACAATCATATTTCTTGCGCTCAGGAAATATTAATTATGAGTTTCAATTGAATATTGTTCGAAATTGAGGCGTGTAAATACAAGTGTTGCAATAAAAATCGACAAATGTAATAGTAACCTGGCTATTGAAAGCTGGGCTACTGGGTGTTCTCGTCACCCTACCTACTTAAATAATTTATGGAGGGGTAGACAAGTCGCTTCACAGTTGGGGTGCTATGAAAATTTTTGAAAGTTAAATACCAGATTAAGTTGTAAAAACGAATTTTTGTTGGGTCTACTATTATCAGATCCTCATTGAAATTCTCGCCATCGTGGAGCAACATTAGGCATCTGAAATTATCCTTAAACATGCGTGCCAAACAATCGTCTGATAATTCAGTTGGTTCTCTATCGTATCCTTACTTTCCACTTTCCATTGGAGAAAGTATATCCTGTCTCCAAAAAATCTGAAAATGCTCGATTTGCGGCAGGAGATTTGATTGAGATCGATCAAAAGCTCATGGTGTAATCGATCGAAGAACTATTGGATTTCTTGCTAGGCGATCTACAAGATCTCACCAATATTGGACAGAAAGCCATTCTTTGTCCTGCGAATGCATCGGATGATGCCATCAACAATAGAATAGTCAACATAGATGCATTTCAAGTACTAAGAACGTACTACAGCATCGACAAATATTCGGACAACGAAGAAAACGAACTCCAAATACCTTTGAATGTGCTTAACTCCATTAAAGTACCATCAATTCAACCACATTACCTCACCTTGAGAATTGACTCTGTTGTGATGCTGCTCGGGAATTTGGTTATTAAAGCTGGATTATGTAATGGAACCCGTTTGATAATTACAAATTTGCTGGAGAATTTGACCGAGGTCGTGATTATAAACAGACAACAAGTAAGGACTCGTCATTAACTGCCAAGAATTGCCATGCATTGCAGAGATATTGGTCTGCCAAAGCCAATGACAAGGTTGCAGTTTCCAGTCAAGCTTGCGTACGCGATGAATATCAAGAAGTCACAAGGCCAAACCTCCGAGAAGAAAGTTGGCCTACTTCAGTGAGCCATGCTTTACACATAGTCAACTATATGTGGCATGAAGTCGAGTGGAGCACGCGAAAAATGTACGCATTTTTTCTGAAAATTCGATATGCCAGGGGTCTTACGCGTATCGAAATCGATCATTTACACGGAATGTGGTCTTCTCTGAGATGTTTACCAATCTCAACAACAACGCAATCTTGGCATCATCACCACCTGCTTTTACCGTTGTGGACGTTGACAGCAATTCAGATATCAACTTGATCGGACTCGAGCAGTAAGAGGAGATCTTTATTCAATCGAGGCCATTTGGTGCATCCCCACCACCACCACAATTGACAAAAGACGAACGGGCATTGTGTGTGTCAACAATGGATCGACCGGAAACCTTCAAGCTGCACGAAAGTCCATTGCGATACGTTCCATATGATAGTGACTCCGATTGAGCTGATACAAAATGATATGCTAACTACCAGCATAAGGTGAATAAGAAATGATGACACATCAAAAACTGTGTTGAAATTTAACGTGATTTTACAGGAGCAGCATTATTTGCTCGCAAATATCAAGGAGATGTTGACACAATGCATGATAGTTATTGAGATTGAGCTGACACCTAACTATTGGGCAACAATCATTAAAAGATAAACTAAAAATGATATCACTACAATAATTGTGTGCACAACTAACGACATATTCTACAGGTACAGCATATTTGGCACCATTATCTTCACATCGATTAATATCATCATTTGTCCACTTATACCGACGTGTCTGTCATCACCAAGATAACCACCACCATCAAGATGATCAACACAACCACCACACTCACCATCACCACCACAGACAAAATAAAACTTTCGACTTCAGCTCAAATGTGTTCTCTTGAATAAATCTATCATTGATTCCTGGATTATCAATCAATCATTATTCACTATTATCTATCGATTGTGACGTCTTTTAACAAGTAATTGATCTTCATTACCACTTATTGTTCCAGATAGATTCGTTTTTTGATTTTTACCATCAATCAATAATAAATAAGAATTATATGGCGCCTACCGTTCTTTAAAAATCACCCTGTATATGCGCATGGCAATCAACAATATTTTTGGGGATGACTTGAAACCTATAACGCATGATGGCAAAGATGACCAACGCTCGGGCATATCAAAGTAAGAGGAGTTACAGCTGTTTCGCACTGCATGTCACTTGTTATCTATCAATTCTCCCAGAGCTCAAATATGAGGGACCGAACTCTCAATCCAAATGTAAGGAAATGGTATTATCATTATTGAAGTACTTGAAATCGGAGAGAAAATGGCGCCCCCTTAGTATCACGTACTGCTGTTTAAGTAGTAGAATTTGTCTGAAAAGTGTCTTAGATTGTGTTAACTTTTTTTTATTTTGCACTCAATCCAGCCGATTGCACGTGCATTAAAGACTAACGAGTGTCGGTCACACAGATCCAGAGACGGTTTTTGGAAGAACCGATACTTCCATTTCCTGGAAAAAGGAGTCCAAGTAAGAAATGCAAGACAACTATTTTGGATGAATCTATAAAATGTGTAATTCAACAAACTATCTATATTATGTATAAGGGTAGTAAGTGCCTGAAGAAAATGATAGAAGTCATAATAATTTGTGTTTTGCAGAAAAACATATAACTTCGAAAACATTCAACTTCAAGAAAAAAGCATCGTCTTTTTCAGTGTAAGTTCTTTACAACGCCTGTTGCCCGAGCTGGGATTCAAGTACCTAAAGGACAAGAAGCAAAAGAGTTACGTGCTTGAAAAACTAATTATATTCTCGCTTCGCCTTCTATGATCGAATAAGTATAATAGGTTCATTCTTGGTAAGATCTGCCACAATTTTTGAAGAATTTTTTCTCTATTCCCTGTGGCTCCCCGCTTTACTAGCGTCTGCGTGCTGTCATTCGGTTTTTTATTGTGCAAGATCGTGCTACAACAGAATTTCTGTGCTTCACAAGAAAAAACATCGTTCCCACAACGATTTAATACAACAATTACAAGTTCGGCTGGATAAATTAATTAATTATAAAAAAAGCAATCTATGACCACTGGTCTACCAAGCACACGTCATACCACATAAACTGTCTTGAACTCCTGGCAGTATATATTTTGCGCTCAAGAATTTCGCTAGTTATGTAACACATACCACTATCCTGCTAAGTGAATAATAAAACCGCAATCGCGTACATCAACTGCATTCGCAGTAAAACTTGGTTATTTATTGTTACGGGACCACTGCATCAAAGACAAAACTCGACTGGTGAATGACGCAAAAAAAAAAAAAACAAAAAAAAAACTCCTCAATTATCTAATCACTACAAGTAGCTTGAACATGCTCAAACAATTGTCACAGCAACATTTATATGGACATAATCCGAAATCGCCTTGAAGTCGACTCTAGGCTTTTTATTTTGTTTTGTTTGATAAAAACTCTCTTCACTTTTCAATCAATTCTCACAAGAACAAATTTCATTTTTCAATACCTCACTTGCCATAATGACTGATCATGATAATGACATTTTCAATTTTGTCATTTATGTATCAATCTCTCTGAGTTGACTTTGTCTGTTCTTGTGAGTACTGAGAAGTCGACTGATTCTTGTTCCAAAATCGTTCTCCTAATGCTTTCTATCTCAAGAATTGACTAACATTTTTAATGATAGCAAAGTTGATCGACCAAGTTTATTATCAGCCCTTTTGCCTCCATTACTGAGAATTGTGAGAGATATTGCAGTCACACACACACTTTTTGGAGGCGCCTTCAAAGTTTTGATCTTCTGTTTATTTATTATTTGAAAGTAGGAGATGATAGACCTCCAAAAAGATACCTCAAGACATATCTCTTTGACCAAAAGGAAAGAAATAAAATGGCGTATCATTTGTCAAAATTCTATTCCAAAACAAACAAAAGTTTCGAGTCGGATTGTTGATGAGGAAGTTGTATCCTTGGCTATGGGTAAATTGGTTACTGAAGAAGTCTGTTAAAACTAGATCAAGAGATGATTTCTCATACAGTTCTACATGACAATGTAAGCATGAATTTAATTAAGTAAGAATAAATATCTAATTGATTGTAAGACAATTTAATGAGAATAATTACTGCTTGATTTCTTAGGAGCTTCTTCTCCGATGCTGACTAGCAAATTGTCCAAAATAAAATCTTACTGAAAAAGCAGCAAAACAACAGGCTGTGTGTTGTCTGCAATTCAGAAATTACCAGAAATCAATCTGATTGCATTATGTGTGCTTTATGCCTTCTGTGGAGGCACGTTAAATGTATAGGGGGTGGGCAAAATTGATTGTTACTATAGGGAAACTAGATAACTATTGAAGATATGCAAACAAAAGTGGAGAACTCGCGATCTCTTTTTTCGAGAAAAACTCAATGGTGAAAGCCGCAATTAGCTATCTTTTTTTGTTTCCGAGTAATAAGCAAATGTTGGATTTTTCAAGATTTTCGATACATTTCGATATTTTGGTTGTTCATCAAATTAGTGAAAAACTAATCACACATCCTACTGACACTTTTTCGAGAACAAAATGGCCTCAACAAATTTTGAAACTTTCAATTTATTTCTGAGTTATAACCCAAATTAGTTTTTTTTAAATGTAATTCATGGTTAGCTATAGCTCATCCGTATGGCGTTTTTTCCTCTGTCCAATAATATACAGCACGTAGCATCATTGTATCATTTCCATTCAATATTATGAAAATTGTTGTTTTCGGTGAACCGTTCTCTTGGTTTGATAATTAGAATTTGAACGATATTTTGGGTTGTTCGAAAAAAGTAATTCCATTTTTTTCCAACAATTTTTTTTCACAGACATGATACGTAAATAGCTACTTATTAAAGCATTCAAAAATCAAAAACCTTTACGCAACGCTTTTCTATATTGGTTTAAGTTATTCCAATATTGATGTTAATGATTTATGATTTATCACACATCGCCTTTGTCTAAGTGCTCTCAGCACCCTATGATTTCGGTTTCTAGTTCAACTGCATCATTGACGGAGCGTTCGCCGAGAAACATTCGATCTGACAGCCAAAGCTATTATTTTTGTTTATAATATACCGCCTCCAAAAGCTGGGCAGCAATTATTACAAAAGACAAATGCTCGTCTTACGTGTTGATTATGTCTATAGTTCTGCTCTCTAATGCACAAAACCAAAGTAATGAACACAGTACTCGATTTTATGTCGGATTTATTCAAAACATTTTTTGGTTAGAAATTATAACAAAGAATTCTGCATTGTGAAGAGAACAGTCGCGACTAGAACAATGACGCCTCTAGTATTAGCCAAACATTTAGTAAGTTTTTGTTGGCACAGATTTTCCACCTTCATAGTTCAGAAATCATTTTTTTCTCCAATTTTTCGCAGGATGTTCTGGTAAAGTAGATGGCACGTGATCTTTCTGAGTAGAAACTCTCAGTAGCTTCTGTTGGTAACTCGAATTTTGATATTTAATTTTTGTGGGATCATATATATAAAGGTTGTTTTGAATATACGAAATGACAAATAAAATTGATAAGCAAAGGTCAACTCGCCAGACCTTTGTATATGGATCATTATATCCCGCTCTTTTAATGAAGAAAGGGGCATAAGAGGTATTAAGGGTAGCGGACAACTCTTTAAATAATTAATTAAATTAACAATACAATTGAAAGCAATCAATTGATGAACGAATGAGTAAATGAATATAAGGATAAGCAAAAATCAAAGTCAATTACCACCAGTGGCGTAGCTCGCTCTGAGTGAGCCCTGTGTAACATTCCAAAATGACCCCCGGTATATTCAGGAAAAACTCGGTCTCATATTATTGGGACACTCGTAGTAATTGGAATGAAGATTGGTATTTATTTAAAATTCAATGAAGACGTATACCTTAAGGTCAAACTAGTATAGAAATCAGTTCTTGGATGGACCTGTCAATAATAAATAGTTAATACAAGAATAAATTTCACGTACACATCTAAATCTAAAGAAAAAAAGGGAGAAAGTACTGAATATACCAGCATGTAATAAAATAGCAAATTTACGACAATCTCTTGATTTGTAAAGCTTGAGATTGCTCGATTTAGAGAAAGGGTCTTTTATTCAAAAAAAAAGTAAGATTTGTGAAAAGCAATGTTCCAAAAACGTACCCTTGTTTAAAAGAGTTATTGTCGCAATTGAAATCTTAGAATTCGTAAAAGTATTGTTCACAAGAATTTTGCGATCAAGGCCCAAAAACCGGGTGCGGGGAAAGCGGTTAGATTTTTAGAATCATTTAGAGGTATTAAAAACCCTGCAATTAAGACAGGAGGGAGTCGATTTGTGGAAAGTCTCGTCTTGTTTATAAATCGAAAGTTACGGCAAAAAATAGGTATTTAGAAATATTCAAAAAGTTTATTTCTAGCTCAATGTCTTTCGAAACTAAAATAAGAAGTGAAGTCCTAAGTGGACAAAGCCGAGATATTATTGCCGCAGTCTTTCAATTTATGAAAGATGGAGAAGACGCCGAAGCTCAAGTCATTCCTTTGTCTAACGTACGTTGGGTTATTTTACCTGAAATAAAAAAAATTCACGGTGTTGGGTATCAACGGAGTCGAGAACGTTGCGAATGGAAATACGTCAATTAGGTTTTCGGTGGCGGAAGTTTGGAAAAAAACGCCAAATTTTAATGTAACGCCACGATATCGCTTATCTACGATTAGAATATAGAGAGGTCAACTGATAGTCGTCAACGCTGGGGGTGATATGGGATTTGTGCCCAACGCTTACATTAGATAGAAGTCGATATGTAATACTGGTAACTACTATAATGAGATGAACTATGCGAATTACGAAAAATGGGTGAACGAAAAACTAGTTCCTAATCTACCTCAACGCAATATTGTTGTGATAGATAACGCACCCTATCATAATATACAAGTGGAAAGAACGCCGACATCCTCCTCACGAAAAGATCAAATGGCAACACGGTTGCGTGATAGGTATATGCCTTTTAGGCATGACATGTTGAAGTGCGAATTGTATGTACTGGTAAAAAACTTCAAGCCTCGTTACAAACGGTACAAAATTGATGTGCTATTCGCGGAACATGGACATGACCTAGTAAGGTTACCCCCTATCATCCAGATTAAACTCGATAGAATAAGTATGCCCTGCGATGAAAGATTATGTGCCTAAAAAGAACGTAGGCTTCAATCTTGCGAAAGTCACAGAATACTGCAACTCTTTCTTCGACCAATTTACTCGCGAACAAGGGAAGGCTCGGTACAACCGGGCATTAAAATTCGAGAGTGAATACTGAGAAAAGGCGGCACCTGCAGACAGCGCCATTATTGAAATCATCATTAATATAGGGGAAGACAATGAGTGGAATAGTAGCAACATGGACACTGCAGAAAATATGTCTGACGGCAAGTTGTCAGGTGTGGAAGTCATCGATGACGATACTCCGATATACACAAATTTATAATAGTAGTTTCAATAAAGACGCTTTAATGACGTGATGCATACAAAATTTTATCGCCAACCGAAAAAACGTTTTCACTATATTTTTTGATTCCGTAATTTCCGTATTTTTGACACCACTACATTACTTTTTATAAATAATTCGCGACAAAACTTTAATTGACGTGGCAGACGATTTCTGCCTAATGTCAAACAATCAAGGGTATGTTGATAAAATTAGCAGCAGGTAAAGTACTTTACCTGCCGCTTATTTTATTGTAAGACAAAGTGTTTGTTTAATTCTGAAAATCACTTTCATAATGTATGACTTTACTGACGGTTGGCGATAAAAAGAATTTAAGTAATTTTTTACTAAATATTTTTTAAGATTTTTTTGCATTTGAATTTCCATTCCCGAACGACCGAAATTTATATTTTTTCATGAGAATTTTTTGATTTTTTGAAAACTATCATTGTTGTATCATTTAAAATTGATAGCCTTATTCATTTCCCGTTATTAAAAATAACGTCTCCGATTTTCACCAAGCGCGTGCCGTAGAAACCGGCATATATTTATGTGGCAGATTGTACCTTTTCCTTACCCAACAATATCACGTCATGATATTACAATTGCGGAACACATGGCTAATAGATCTAAAGGCTCAACATCATATCTTGGTTGAAAAATTCAAATTGAGTTTATTTCGGCCATAGCCAACGAGTGTTTAAAGTACATCTTGAACGAAGTGAAAGCAACAAAATTTTTCTATAATTGTTGATTCTACAATCGATTTCAGTAAAATACACCTACTTTCTTTATCAATCAGGTATTGCACTGAAGATGGGTAAGCAGTAGAACGTTTTTTGCTTTTTGAGTATTGCACTAAAGATGGGTAAGCAGTAGAACGTTTTCTGCTTTTCGACAGTCTTTATGATTCATCTTCTGAAGGATTATTTGAAATGATCTAATAACTCGAACAAGCTTAGTCTAGAAATAAAGAATTGTAGGGGTCAAGCAGATGACGGAGCTGCAAATATGTCTGGACATATTGGGCCTTAAACAAAAAATTCGTAGATTACAACCTAAAGCGTTATATATTCACTGTGTAGCTCCTTACGGATTAAACTTAGTTTTAGTTGATACAGTTTCAGGAACTCTATATACTCTTATATCTAGCAGTTTACCTCGGTAACATTTATTCAATCAGGCAGAACAATTCAAAAGTTTGTTTTCAGAAGTTATTTTAGCTAACGAAAAAAGGCCTGATATCTCTGGTATTTTACCCTTTGTATATCCTAATGTCATAGCGAATTGCTTTCCGAATATTTTCATTCTGTATAAATTGTTCACAACGCTTTCGGTTTCAACAGCTTCTACTGAACACTCTTTTAGTAGACCTAATAAAAAATTATCTTAGATCTACTATGGGAGGGGAAAGACTGAGTAATTTAGCTCTGATAAATATTGAGAAAGGAATAGCAGAGCAAACTGATTTTAATAGTGTATAATCTGGCAACCCTGATATTTGAATTCAATATTAGTTCGTCTTGAGAAGTACCAAATGGCTGTATTGTGTTCAAATCAGTTTATCATGTATACCTATAATATCTATACCAGTATAATATTTTTGTATTCATACTAATCAAGTTTTTGTGTTTGAAAAGTAGATCAGGTGAGAGAATTTTTACTTACTAGCTCTGCAACTCATTTCTTTTGAAATCTCATCTATCCTATTTCAAAAACATGTTAAGTATCATCAGATTCAATTGTTTTTAATGGACACCTTTTCAAAAGACTGTTGATGTTAAACGAGATTCCTCCTGATCCTGAATTGTGAAATGCTTTCTGCATGCCATCTGAAGCTCGTCAAATACTGGTTGAGAGGAGTCCACATTAAATAAAGAATTCGAATTTCCCATCAATAAAGGCAGGCGTAGATTTTCGCCCTAGCATTATTCGAAAGTATTGAGCAATGATGAAGTAGTTGAAGAAGTTGGTTGATTTAGTCTGTTATAAATGACGCCGTTTATTGCTTTTGCTGTTCATTGTTTGATAATTCATCTGCTAGTAGTGATTGGTCCGAAAAAAGCTATTCTGACTAAAGAAATCTTATAAGAGCCGTCACAATGCAGAAAAAAAATATATGAACCATAAACATACATGCTTTTAAAGCATGCAAAGAATTGGACATTCGATGAAAAATTAAAAAGAACTATTGACGCTGAATATCAACAAATTATGGAAATGGAAATTTAGCATTGGAGAGGAGTTCTCAAGAGAATTATGCCTCACAATGCTTAACTTTTCGTGAACGTCTGAACATTTGTTTCAGCCTAATAACGGAAATTTTCTCAAGTTGGTAGAATTGCTTTCTGAATTTGATCCAGTTATGGAAGAACATATAGAGTTCAACACGAGTCTGACAAATGGTCTGCGACTTATCTAAGCAGTTATATATAAGATGAATTGATAAATTTGAGGGAAAATGTAATTTTGAGCAGAATTGTCGAAATAACAAAAACTGATAAATATTTTGCGATAATCGCCGATTGTACCCCAGTCGTTAACCATATTGAATAGCTCTCATTAACAATAAAAGCTGTCGCTTTTAACTCCATTCAAAATGAATTTGAAATTAAAGAAACTAAGAAATATCCAAGAGTATTTTATGTGCTCTGCGCAAGTCATCCTTTAAAACTAGTTGTGAGTGATGCAGCGTCTTCTTCTATACAAACAACTTTTTTTTGTTCTACTGTACAAGAATTTTACACTTTTTTTCTGAATCTACAAAGCGTTGAGAAGTACTAAAAAAATGTTACACAATTATCTCTAACGCCATTGAGTGCTACTAGGTAGTCAAGCAGAGAAGATGCGTTGAAACCTTTACGATTTCAACTTTGCGAAATCTATGATGCATTATCCTAAATAATAGAAGACGTCAACAAAGATGCAGAAACTAGAGTCAAAGCAAAAGGGTTAGCAAAAAATATTAAAAATTACAAGTTCATATGCGGTGTAATTCTATGTTATATTTTATTTGAAATAAATTCAGTCTCAAAATTATTGCAATCTAACTATAAATTTGTCAAATTGTGTAGGAATTTTATCAGAGACCATACAAAAAGTGGAAACTTGAAGTTAGAGCCAGAAGGATTAAGCGTCAATTCGACTATGAAGAAGCTGTCGATGAACCCTTCATTGAATAAATTTAAAATAAACTCTATCAATTATATTCTGGACATTGCCTTTAACTTTCTGAATGAACGATTTACGCTTTTGACAACTCATGGCAACAATTTTCAATTTTCATGATATTTCAAATCTTAAAGATATTGATGATAAAACGCTAGATAATTATTGTAATAGTCTCCAGTCAGTACTTTCGGTCGAAAATAATTGATATAAATGCCAATGATCTCCAAGAAGAGTCACATGATTTCCCGTATTTGTGCTCAGTGCGCCTCTACCAGTGTATACGTAAAAATGTTTTGCCCGTGGCAAACCGTTGAAGAGAATTCTGAGGAAATTGTGGTAGAAAAAATTATCGAAGAATTTCCAGTTCAGCAACAGGAGCATGTGGTAGGTGAAGATAAATGGCGTTCGGCGTCACCACTATCTTTCACAAAATGCAAAAGAAATTATCAAATATGTCTACCATAATTTGGTTGAAAAGCAATGTATGGCTGCAATTCAAGTAACGAGCGATTTAATCAAAGTACCCTATACTACTGTCCGCAGAATAGTAACAAGTGACGATATAGAAAAAGGGTCAGCTCATTAAATTTTCAAGAATTTCTGAGTCGCTTGGAGCTGAAATTAAGACAATAATTTACAGCATGTATACAAATAACCAAGTGCCAACGACTTCCAACTTAAAACAAAAATTGAACGTGGATTCGACGTTGATTTCACTGACAAGTTTCCGATTATATTTAAGAAGTATCGGTCTCATTATAAAATGCTTAATCAACTTATGGCTATTATGGAAACATTACGTTTGAAAAAAGTAACATGAGAGTACTTAAATGAGAAAATATAGAGGTCGCTACATAGTATATTTGGACGAAACATGGTACGACAGTCACGATATGATACAAAAAAAAACAACGAAATGTTTTTTGCAAGCAATGCCGCCGAGGGGGAAACGAATTATTATTTTTGACGCCAGCAAAAGTGATGGGTGGGCAACAACGAAAGCTTTGTTGTCATCAGCGAAGCAAATTGCAAATTGTTCTGCTGATTACCACAGTGACGGATGCCGAATTATTCGAAACCTGGTTTCAAAGACAATTGTTACCATTTTTGCCTGCGCACAGTGTTATTGTAATGGACAATGCAGAATATCATTCAAAATTGTTAAAAAACCAAACACATCCTCTAGAAAAAAAGAAATTCTGCGTTTCTGCGTTTACCTTCATATTACTGTTTACTTAATCCTATTGAATTAATATGGAGTGCGTTAAAAGGTGCTATCAGAAGAAATAATACGTCTCCTCATTTAACCGCGGGCGTTGTTGTCTAAATTTGAAAAGAAGTCGATAATATCAAACAGCGATTTGTGGAAAAATTGCATAAGGCATGTAATTACCATCGAAAATCCTTATGTTTCACCTGATTCTCAAGAATTTATTATCAACCTCGATGAAGATAGTAAAAATGACATCTAATTTGATAGTGATTTTGAAGATTAACGTTGTTAAAATTTTTTAGATTTATTTATTCAACAATATGTATGAATATTTCCAAAATTACGTGTAAATTTGGAAATGTATTTAATTTTCTCACTGCATACACAAATAGCTAATTATTGGGCTTTTTATTACAGCAATGTATTTGGCGAATATTCTGAGACGGCCGTGAAAGGTTTTTACATCAAGTTGATTTATATAATCGATCTAGTAAGCCCTCGTACTAGCAGCTAACAATCCCCAGAATTATTATGGCAGGGTCATAAAAACCAAGTATAAGTTTTGGAACATTATACCATATTCCATGAAACCTTTAGATGTTTCGAATTATTTGTGCACAAGTAACTTGAAAATTACCAACAAACGATCACAAAACAATAAATCAAGAAAAATGACAGAATATTGCCTATCTGTGAAATTGTTCATATTTTCATTTTCAGGTAGAGAAATTCTAGTTTTGTATGTTTACATATCGAGATTCCCCACAATTTTTCTAAACTAATCGAATATTATTGACTTATTTAAATTTTGGAAAATATTTAAAAAGACAATACTACAATAAGTATAATATAATATTAGGGTTACTATTTTAATAATTCAATTGATTTATTTTTCAGTAACATCAACTAAACAGGATTAATGATTAATATTAATGATTAATGAAAATTATGAAGAGTATAAGAATGTAATTATAAAAATTCGTTATTTCAATAATATTCGATTCGTTTAGAAAAAAACTAGAATTTCTCCACCTGAAAACAAAAATATATATATACTTCAACATCTCAAATAAAAATTTTGACTTAGGTTGTAAATCACTTCAACAATGGGACTAAACCGCAAGCCTAAATATCATAAAACAAATAATCAACAGAAGGTCAGCCGTTCGACCAGCTATGCAATGGTCTTTTTTTGTCAGGTAGAGAAATCCTAGTTTGGGATTGGGAA
>JAZBGZ010000235.1:52651-62946 GCA_037414795.1 Stenodera caucasica | reverse complement strand
TTAAAAAAACACGGCGGTATAGCTGTTATGTTCAATGGAAAAACTGTAATGAGAAATAATTGGATAATTATTAATATATTTTTTGATCTGGTTTTTCTAGTATCGATGATATTAATCGATTATGACTTAAGTCACATTAGAGTAATTATAATTATGTTTGGAATATTAAACAACAAACTTTCCATAATTAAAGCTAACATCACATGAACAATGATTTTGAATCACATTAGAGATGAGATATCGAAACATAATTAAGTACAACAATTGTAAATGCTTGTAGTGTGAACGCAGCTTAATTATTGTAACAATGTTTTTATTTGCGTCAATTAAATTTATTTATTGAAGACTTAATTGTAGATCAATGAATCTTTATAAATAAATTTCGAGAAAATTTCCCATTTTCGATTGAAAATTCGTATCAATCATGCAACGTGTAATTATTTCATTATTTCTCAATTTTATAGTCTTCAATTTTGTTATTTCGGCAAAATTACGTGAGTATTTGATGAAAATTCGAATTTGAATTTTCTCGAAAATAATCCGGAAAATTTCCAGCTGATAATTTCAAAATTTGTAAACGTAACGATTCAAATTTCAAAAAATGTTTCAAAGATGCCACATCGCATAATTTGAAACAATTAACAAAAGACTATCCGGAAATTGGTTTGATATCAATGGATCCATTTATTATACCGGAAATAAATTTAAATGTTGGTAAAAAAGGTAACATTAATCTTGTGCAGAATTATTACAATTTTACAGTTACCGGATTATCAACAATACAACTAGATCGAGCTGAGTAAGTTTCACAATTATTCAACTTAACTTAAGTCATCTAATCATATAATTGATAAACTTAAAGGATGGATTTCGATAAAAAACAAATGAATATACATGGAATTATACCATTATTTCAACTAAGCGGAATTTATGATTTCAATGGTAAAATTTTGGTAATTCCGGTTAAAGGACATGGCAATTGTTTATTTAAACAATGTACTTGATTCTTGTATTTTCTTTTATGATTATTTCAATTGATTTTCGAATTTTCAGCTGATGTTGACTCATCGATAATATTGATTTTCAATGAATATAAAAAAAAAGGGAAAAATTATTATAAAGTGATTGATATAAAAGTGGAATTATTACCGGAAAATCTATCTATCCATTTAGATAATTTATTCGATGGTGATCAACAATTAGGTGATAATATCAATCGAATGTTGAATGAAAATTGGAAAATTCTATATGATGATATAAGTGATGAGTATTTTTCGATAGTTGGTAGAATTTTCAAATCGGCAACTAACAATGTTTTCCGTCGATTTCCAATTGATGAACTCTTCCCAAATTAATTATAATTAGAAAGAAGAATAATTATCACTAAAATAATAAATTAATCTGAAATAATGTGTTAGGATTATTACGTTTTTTCCACTAATAAAATGAATTGAAGATGGTAGTGATGCGCCATCTAGCGTGCGTCGGAATCACTCATCCATATGACGTGTACCTATTCAAGTTAGTTTGGTTGAGATTCAATAGATGACGTACAATTGTTTTTCTGGGAAGATTATAGATGGCGCGCGAATTTCATCAAAATAATCTATAATCTATAAAATTATAATTTATGTAATAATAATAACAATGATGATTTTTCACCTGAAATTATGAAAATTCTCTCTGGTGACTCGATTCAAATTTCCAGAATCGATGCAGATTTTCCCGTGAGCTCTCAAATTCTGCACATTTTGAAAGATGTCAGAATATTCTGTAGTTTTTGACAGCTACTCCGTTAGATGTTGCCATATTTATTATTATACATCATGTATTGTGTGTTGCGTATATAATCAATTGTAAACTGAATTTTGAG
This sequence comes from Stenodera caucasica, assembly GCA_037414795.1. NCBI lineage: Eukaryota > Metazoa > Arthropoda > Insecta > Coleoptera > Meloidae > Stenodera > Stenodera caucasica. The sequence continues at coordinate 61,073 of JAZBGZ010000235.1, read as the reverse complement.
TCAAAATTGACTCAGTTTTTTTCAACAATCGCGTTTCTAGATTTATTGGAATCCTCTCAAAATAGAGGATTTGATCAATTTTTGACAATTAGATCATAGCTTGATGGGATAAAAAAATCGTCAATTGAGAAAAATCAAGGTAAACGATTTCAATGTTGAAATTTTTGGAAAATCATGGAAAAATTGTATTTTACAAAAAAAAAAAACAAAAATCAGACGAGTGAATTTTTATTAATTCAAAGCAACTACAGAATAAGCGGGAAAATCTGACGATCGAATTGTCGCTCTAATATTTCTAATAATAATTGTTATTAAGAGATGGCGCTAGTTGTGCTAGAATTTTGGCGGCTAATTTGAAAAATTTTAATCTTTAGTTACCTCATAAGCTATGTTCATGTAGGAGAATATACCGCGTATTATCTAGAAAATAAATATAATCAATTCAAGATGAGACATCGATAATTATTCGAAATAATTACAGTAATGAATGTTACATAATTCATATTGAAAAAAGGTCCAGCCCTTATTATAACCAATTGTTTCATTCTCAACAATACTTGAAATATCAATTGTTGCGATTTAGCATCATAATAATACCATGGTGAATCAGTTATATCATCACCAATATCCGAACTCTAAACATAAAAATAAAAATTCGCCATTTTGTTTTGGAAATTTTTTGGAAAATTACATATGTCAATACTCCACCACAAATACAATTATTGCCAATCAAAAGAAAATTAGCAAGAAAATAATTCGCTAATTTATAAATAACGGTAATATCAGATTCCTGAAAATTTTTTTTGTTTTCTGAAAATTTGTTAGGTGAATTTTATTAGAGTACGTTCAGCAATGTACTATTGTTGCTAAGAAACGGTTGTCAAGGTGACTATAATGGGAACTAATGAGAAATTGGATTATTTGTTCCGCCTACCAAGGATGTGGCTAAAGTCAATATCACAATGTAGTTCCATAACTGAACGAACTATAATAATGTAGATGATTTTAATTACGGTCATTATTGTTGTTAATGATAGAATTGGATAGAATGTACAAGTCACAATTAGTATAAATAAACTTGGACTTAAAATATCGGCCAAATCTTTACAACAATCCAATAAAAAAACGTGATCTTCCACCAATTGACATAAATTTCGATAGAGGAGATCATTGAAATCTTTATTGTTTTGAAATTGTTTTTTATTTTCGTGAATTTCCCGGATTTCCTCTAATTCCAATCCGTAATGTTGTAAAGTTTGATAATAACAGAATTTGAAATTGTTTTCTACGAAAAATTCACATTAGATTACAACGAAAACAGACGGATCCTCGAATTAATTTCGAACGCTTATTGCATAATTAATCCGAATTCCGATTTCAATTCAATTACTTAAAATAGCGAATTGTTGTTGTATTAAAATTGTTGAACTCAACAATAAACAACTGACAATCAAATGACCCATATCGATATTCATTATAATGAATGTTTGCCATAGCCATGTCAATTCATAAAATGGCGAATTTTCAATATTGTAGGGAAACCAGCCGGGTAGCAATATTTTCCTGGAAAAATCAATTCTAATTAAATAGAAAATCGACACGTGTCCACATCAAATGCTCTAATCAAGTCGACTAGATCGTTGCGTTATAAGCGACGCACTCGATGTGAACGTAGCCTTACAATAATGCGAATAATACCGTTGAATAATTGTTGGAACTATATACCAAATTGTACCAAATAAAAAATGTAAAAACCATAATTTTACAATAATTTCGGACCATTTCACGGACTTTTCCATCGTAATTGCTTTATTGTCGATCGGATTTGTTGATTTTTCATGGAATTTTTGAACATTTTCGATATATTTATAAATTTTCACACGATTAAATTTCATATGACTCGCAAAAAAAAGAACACATAAACAACCAACTGAAATTCAAAATAATAATAATTATTATTAAATAAATAAAGAGAGGACCAACTGTTATCTCTGATTGTGTTGAAATCTTCCGTTTCCAATGGTTTTCCGGTTAAATAAATCAAACCCTGTAAATTAGTCGATAAAAGACTCAAAATATAAATAATTTCCCATAAAATATAGAAGAATTTTCTTGAAATAGAATCATTCGATTGTTTCGGGAAAATTCCACAATATTTCAGATAGAGCGTGACAGTTTTCAAAAATTTCACTTCCATTTTAGTCGGCAACTCGACAATTTCTGTTGAATTTCCACACAATTATTGCTCGAATTAATTTAAAATATTCACAACAAATTACAAAACGGCTATATCTCGATAATCTAGAACAGATGTTGAATTTCACAAATAATGATGGAAATTATTGATGATTTCCTCATAAGTCAAGAAAATTTCCAATTCAAATTAGAATCGATTCTAATCCAATTATAATCAATTTGAGCTCCATTAGTGTTGAAATTAAGATTTCAGTGAATATTGAATTGATGAAGATTACGAATTGTTCTGAATATTGATGAATTCCAATTATTATAATAACTTGATCGAGTAATTTCCATTAAAATAATTATCAAGCTCCTCATAATTTCTAACTCGTTCTTCTATAAGGTAAAAACTCTGTGAAAATCTTCATCTCGATCTCGATCGTTTTTCCAATCAATCATTTCAAAACTGTTTGTAAATTTGAACGTTTACACTTGTGCTACTCTATAATAGATGGCGCCATAAAAAAAGTGGATAAATCAGATTATTTATAGAGATGACGATCGAGATCAAAATCGGGATGAAGAATTTCATCGAATCATTAAAATTAGAGATCTTCATTATCACACCTAAGACCCAATAGTAGTTTGAATCATTCAAAAGACTGTGCCAAATTTGAGCCGTTTAGAGGCTAAAATTAAAATTTTCTCAATTTTTCTCTCGGGAAAAGACACAAAGTATTTACAGCATTTGTTGATATTCTTGTGGAAATTTACTTTTCTTATTGTTTTAAGCCAATAAATAGGGCCTTTAGGTATCATTAAATTGCAAGTCCGTCCCTGTGTTATTTTGTCCTTGACTTTCTCTTATCTTGTTGTGAATCAATTTTATCATCTTTTTCTCCAAGTGGCGACTTTTCTTTGGCCAGAATTTATAACAATTTCGGAAAATATTCGTCGCTGAAACAATTTCAATCGATAATTTTCCAATCAAATCGTAATTATTCAACAACTTATGTCAAAATTGGGAATGTGGCTAAAGTTACACCAAATCACCAGGAAACTAGGCCAATATTTATAAAAACGACCAAAAATCAAATAATAACAAATAATGAATTAATTTGATAGATTTAATTAATGAAAACCAATAATTTGATAAATTCTATCTCCAATAATCAACAATAATTGATTGAAATCAATCGATTATTACCAACTTGACATTTTTCGTGTAACTAAATTGTCAAATGTCGAAACTCAACTTAACCTCACTTCCGGCTTTGGGAATTTTTGTGATAAATAAACGGATTTTTCGAAAAAATTGAGCGAAATGTGGTCGATTATCAACAAAAATTATGATCATGGTGTTTGGTCGTACAAACTCATCAACTTTAAAACTATCAATAATCATAACATTTCTATTAATAACATTATCAATTTACCATATACAAGTTGGAATTTTAACTGTGAAAAATCACAAATTCTGATCGTAATTTTTTAGATTTCGTCCAAAATTGATGGAAATTGCCCAAAATTTGGTCCAATCGATGTTGTTTATACATGGGTGAATGGTTCTGATGGGAAATTTCTGAAAAATCTCAACTATTATTTATTGAAATCGAATAAACAACGACAATACGAAATTGATTATTCACCTCAACGATATGTTGATCACAATGAATTAAAATATTCACTGAGATCACTGGAGAGATATGCACCATGGATTAATCACATTTATATTGTGACAAATGGTCAAATACCGAATTGGTTGGATTTGAATCACGAGAAAATCACAATTATAAATCACAAAGAAATATTTTTTGTTAAGCAATATTTACCGACGTTTTCTAGTCCGGCAATTGAACACCATCTTCATCGGTGATTATCATCAAAATCATTGTGATTATCATTGATTTTTGTTAAAGTATTCCAGGTTTATCTGAGAATTTTCTCTATTTTAATGACGATATTTTCCTACAATCACCAATCTATCCTGATGATTTCTTATCAGATAATCACGGATTTCTAGTTTATTTATCATGGACTTTAATGAATTGTAATGAGAATAATTGTTTATGGAATCACATCGGTGATGGGAATTGTGATCGAATTTGTATGACTAGCGATTGTCAATTTGACGGTGGTGATTGTGATAATTCTTCACTAAAAGTGATCATTAATCATTGAAATAAAATCATCGATGATTCATTCATAATTTCAGGTACAAACCCCCAATGATTCGATCCATAAAGAAACCAATTACGATAAATTAATGAAATTGATCAAATTACAAAATCGATCGATTGAAACTTTCAATATTATCGATTATTTCAAACAATCATTCAATAATAATTCACTAGAAATATCGAATCTAGTCGACGCACATAATCGTCGTGTGATTAATTTGAATAAAAAGAATCGTAAATCGAATAAAAACGATAAAATCGAATTCAATGTTGATATTTTTGGGAAATCTTTACAATATACAAATCGTATTTTGAATCGAAAATATGGTTTTTCGATACGTAAAGTTCCAGCACATGCTCCTATTTTGATAAATAAGAAAATTGTTGGGAAATTACAAAATGAATTTTCCACTGAAGTGTTGTATACGATCAAGAATCGTTTTCGTGATTCTCATGATTTTCAATATAGTTTTTCTTATTATTATTATTTGATTCATGAGATGAAATATCAAAATATCGATGATATTTTCGATGAATTCGATACAGATTTATCTGGGTGAGTGATTATTGATTGTGATGATGTTCTTTTGTTTCAGTAGAGTCATGTTTTGTTTTGGGATATTTTATTTTTCAAGTTTTCAGAATTTTCAGCTTGTTAGAAATATTGCGAAAATTCACAGGAAAAACATCAATTCAGTATAAGAATTGGGAAAAGTGAAAGGCTGAAATAATCCATGAAATTTTTAGAATATATTTTTGGAAAACTGGAAAACTCCATAATTCTATTGGAGAAGAAATGGAAAGAAAAGAAAACGTTTTCGTGTAAAAAGCTAATCAAAAATCTTGGAAAAGCGAGTTGAAACGATGGAAAATACTGAAAATTTTCAATATCAGGAGACAATTTTATGAGTCGTGGAAATTTCATTGATATGAGGAAAAAGTGACTAGAATTTTCGAATTATCACAAGAATCTTGTGCAAAATAAATAAATTGGATTAAAAGGAAAATTAACATTAAATACTTATGAAAAGTTGATAATTTGAAGGAAAAGCTTGGAAAATTTGGACAATAAAAAGTTTTCTGAAATTACTTCACAAATAATGCTGAAAAAACTAAAAACAAAATGGTGAATCATTTACTGAAAATTAACATTTTCATTCTGAGGAAATATAAATTGAAAATTCTGAAAATTTGAATTAAAATTAAATCACTTGAAATTTGTAATAATTAAAAGAAAAAAATCGATTACATAAACTATGGAAAATTCTGAAAAGTGGAATATAAGTAAAAAAAAATTTTAATTGGAAAAATCACTACATTTCCCAATTTTCGAAAGAATTTTCTAGCAAAATGAATAAACAATTGAATTAATAATTTGCAATTCTGTGAGATAAAATACGAGCGGAAAATCTTGAAAACTCGAAATAAATAGCAAAAATTACTGAAATTTTCAATTTAGAAAAAGACAGAAAATTCCATAAATCATGGAAAATCAGCTGAAAACTAATAGAAATAAAGAAAATTAGTTAAATCGATAAAACACTAGAATTTCCCAATTTTCGCCAGAATCTGGAAAAATAAATAAACAATTGAATTTAAAGAATAATCAAGATGGAATATTTATGAAAAAAAAAAGGGAAATTTGCAATTCTATCTGGAAAAATACGAGAAGAAAATTCTGAAAAATCAAATTAAATAGCAAAAAATCACTGAAATTTTCAATTTGGAAAAAGACAGAAAATTCCATAAATCATGGAAAATCAGCTGAAAAATAATAGAAATAAAGAAAATTAGTTGAATCGAACAAATCACTAGAATTTCCCAATTTTCACCAAAATCTAGCAAAATAAACAATTGAATTGCACGAATAATCAAGATTGAATATTTATGAGAAAAAAAAAGGGAAATTTGCAATTCTATCTGGAAAAATACGAGAAGAAAATTCTGAAAAATCGAATTAAATAGCAAAAAATCACTGAAATTTTCAATTATTTGGAAAAAGACAGAAAATTCCATAAATCATGGAAAATCAGCTGAAAAATAATAGAAATAAAGAAAATTAGTTTAATCGAAAAAACACTAGAATTTCCCAATTTTCACCAGAATCTGACAAATTAAATAAACAATTGAATTTAAAGAATAATCAAGAAAATGAAAAAAAAACTTTGCAATTCTATCAGATAGGAGATGAAAATTCTGAAAACTTGAACTTATTTAGAAAAACAATTGAAATTTTCACTAATTCCAGGACCTGGTCTTACACCGAATTACGAACGGTTATAACGAAATTATACGATTTACCATTAAACGATCAAGTATTTGGACATTTTTGGTCAATTTTATTGAATTGTACCGAACAACAAACGGTAAATATAAGCCGAGGACCGAGATCGGTCCTCTAATTATCCAAAAAATTAAAACAAAAAACAAACTAAATTTAACAATTGCAGTTTACACGAATCACAAAACAATTGATAACGAATTGTACAATCTTATCGAAAATTTTACAAAATTCAATCGGTATTAAAAATCGATATAAATATAAAACAATTGAGAATATTGAACGATTTGTCACATTCAAAATGTTAACATCGAATAAAAATGAAGTTTTAGAATTATTAGATAACGTCCGGAAATTTCCAAAGTAAATCAAAAAAAAAATTCATTTAATATTCTAATTTGTTGATTAATTCATAAATTTTTTTTCAGAAAATTTGTCTGTCTCAATGATAATTTAGATCCAAATCGTCCGAAAGATAACGAAATTATCAAAAAAATCATGAACGAATTCTATCAATCATTATTTCCATTTCCCAGTAAATTCGAATTGGAAAACCATCATTTCAATAACAATAACAATAATAATGATAAATATTGGAATTTTGTTAATATCAAACAATATGTTTACAATTTTATTTATTTTCTATTCATTTTTTATTTTTTATTGTTGTTGTGTCGACGTTTTAGGAATCGATTTTGTACTATTTTACGTTGTTTTATATTTTGGAAGAATTAAAATAAAACAATTGAGTATTCTTATTATCATCGTCATCATCATCATTGTTTATCACCAATTTAGATTGTCCGGAATTCCACCAGGATAATTTCCGGTGAGACATGCTGTACAATGTCCTTTTTCTTTAGAATTATCGAGATTTTTCTGTACGGCCTTAACTAAACCATCAACACTTAAATATTCTAAACTATCAGCACCTAAAATGATTTGTCATTTGTTATTTTATTATTTTAAGAATTTTAGGTTGGTATAGTTTCGATTGTTTCAAAAAAACAAACATTCTACTGATTCTGCGCATTTTAAACAATTCTGTATTATGTGCAAACAAACTTCTTAGGGAATCCCCGATTTCAACACACAATTACGAAAATACTACCAACCAAATAAAATCAAAAAATTACCAACAAATGATGCAAGATTCTCAAATTCGGCATTATTAGCAATTAATTCCTCTTTAGTTGGTATATTAATACCCATATAACATGGAAATTTTAATGGTGGACTTGCTACACGTATATGGACTTCTTTAGCACCAGCTTTACGTAATAATTTAATTATCGGTCCAATTGTATTACCACGAACAATTGAATCATCAATTAGAATAACACGTTTACCACGTACATTAGCCGAAATTGGACCTAAAATTCAATAATAATAATAATAATAATAATAGAAAAATATAGTCGATTCGGTAGAAATTTTTGACAGTTGTCAAAAATTTTTTTGTTTCACATCAACTTACTAAATTTCAATGTAATATTCAATTGTCTCAATCGATTATTCGGTTGTATAAAAGTTCTACCAACATAACTATTTTTCGTTAAAATTTCCCCAAATGGTATTTTCGATTGTTGTGAATAACCAAATGCTGCAGCATTACCCGATTCTGGTACAGCACCAATTATATCAGCATTAACACCATGTTCAATAGCTAATTGTCGTCCACATTGTAAACGTACTGTATAAACTTCTTGTCCTTCAAATATACTATTTGGTCGTGCAAAATATACATATTCGAATATACAAAAAGCCAATTGTTTATTTA
>JAZBGZ010000235.1:23739-36428 GCA_037414795.1 Stenodera caucasica | reverse complement strand
AACAACAACAACAGAAGATTTTTAATCAATTAGCCCAACAACAACAACAGCAACAACAACGAAAAATGATGGGACAATTTCAATATAATTCAACTATAACAACACCAATATCAGCAACAGCAGCAACAACAACAACACATCAATATCAAAATCAATTTTCACAATTAACTCAACAACAATTGAGAGCACAACATCAACAACATCAACGACCTTCATCTACACCACAACAACAACAACAACAACAATCACAACAATTTGGTGGTAATTGGCAACAATTTAATTCAACAAATGCAACAACAACAACAACAACAAATCAAAGTATGTAGAATTCCCCCATCCAACAAACAAACAAACACAAAAAAAAGAAACAACAAATAATACAGTAGTATTTATTTTTTAATTGATTAATTAATTAATTTATTTATTATTTATTTAGAAACAAATGAAATTCTATCTAGTTTTGGTGTTGTTTTGCTATCAAAAATCTTTTTTTTTGTTTTTTTTATAAAATTGAATGATGAAAAATTTTTTTTAATATTAAATTTTTAGGAAATAATCAATTAATTCGTAATAATGATGGTGGTGGTAATAATAATGATTTATCACCAACTAATAATCAATTAACACGTTGGTTTTCATCGGATTTATTGGAAAGGGCACGTATTGGTGAATTACCAAGTACTGAAGAATTAGCCCAACATCATTGTTTAAGTGTTGAAGATATTGAACGAATTGTAGCAGCTGTACCACCAGTTCATAATTAATTAATCATTAAAAATAAATAAAAAAAAAAAACAATAAAAATTTGATGATTATCAAAACTAAAATTAAAATTAAAGTAAAAACAAACAAATGTATTTATTGTAGTAGTCAAGTCGTCGTGTCAAATTATTTGAAGAATTTAAAAAAATAAAACAAAAGAAATTCGGCCTCAATTATTGCAACGAATCTAAATTATATTGAATTAATTCAATTATTTGAAATTAATAAACTAAAAAAAAACCACATATAAATAATTTTTTGATTTTCTTTTTTAGGATTTTATTTATTTTCTCGAAATTTTTTTTGTAAATAGTTAATTATTATTATTATTATTATTAATTGATTAATAGATGATGATGATGATAATTTGGATTGGTTGCAAAATATTTGGAAAATTTAGATTAAAATTAAGCTCCAAAATTTCTGTGTATTTGTATGTCATTATAATAATAGAGATGATTTGTTTTTTGTTTTTTTTTTTGAGAAATTTTTGGATTATAATTTTTTTTAAATTATGGGTAGAATTATTATTATTATTTTGTAATTTTGATGTGTCTGATAATAACGATGGAGCTTATTGAACAATTTTGCTGTTATTGATATAAATTATAAGTTAAAAACAAAAGAATTATTGTAAAAATCAATTATTCTTCGGTTTTGTTTTTGTTTTCGAAAAAGTAATGTAAACATTCCCATTAATTTCATGTTAAAATTATGGGAATTGTATTATTATTATTATTTTGTTAATCTCTCTCTCTCTTTTTCTTTTATTCTCTTGTATGATTATAATGATGATAGTGATGAATGATGAATGTTGATGATGATTTTTCTTTGTATCAAAGTTTGTAAATTTGTTTGGTGAAAAAAAAAAATGAGTTATATAATTTTGAATATGAAACAACTAAAAAGAAGGAAACAAAAAAAACAATTCTAGAATTCATGTAATAATTAATTAATTAAATTACCAACAGTTTGTTCTGAAAATTATAAAAAATAAAATATGTAAAGAAAACCAATTGCGTATTATAATTGTCATTTGTGAATAATAGATGGCAGCACGTTCGCGTTAGCGCAAGTATAAAGCTTGGCTCACACTTGATATTCGAAAATGATGATGGCGGGAAAAACAAATACAGCGCAGCTGATGTGACTGAATTTTGAGATATTACTGAACTGTGTGAGCACACCTCTATTCGTCATGACAGTATTCAAAGCGCCACCTAGAGTTTTTATAAAACTGAAATTCTCATCCTACTTGATTTTCAAATATTTATGTTATTAAATAATTTATTTTCAATTAAATAATTAGTGCAAAATTAATTTATCTTTTGTTTTATATTGAAGCGGGGAATAATAATAATGGTGAATTTATTTCGAACCGGATTAATTTTCGAATTAATCTCACTTGTCTTTTTTTGAGGTTATATTTATTATATTTAGTAAAATATTCTCGATTTTTGTTTACGCGAGATTTTCCGTAAAAATCATCATTGAATCGATTAGCATGAAATAACAATGAGGCAGTGTTTCTCAAAATTTTTTTATTTAATTCCACAGTTTTCCAATTTTCACAGTTTTAGGAACGAATACAAGAAATTTCCCCTTATTTCAATGATAAATAGTGTGAACATACCTTAATTTGCAACGACTAGTAATAGAGTGCCCTCTAGTGTTTTTTCTATATAACTAAAAATTGGTAGCTTGATTTTCGAATATTTAAAGCGATTCGTTATTAATTCATAATTTTCTTATAATCAATCTATTAGTGGAAAATTTATCTATTTTCCGTATTATATCAATTTGGCAAATAATTATGGTGAGTTTTTCCTCAAAATTGATCAATTCTCGTATTAATTCCAACTTTTATTGCCTCAATTGAGGTTATGTTCGTGAATTTTCGGTGATTTATTTCGATTAATAAATCTATAAATAAGCAGTGTTTCTCAAAATTTTTTACATAAATGCCACTGTTGATGATTTAATAGCTAATTTCAATCAATTGGGGGGACTTAAATAACGTATAGTAGCGGCATCTAGCGAAGAAAGTAGATAGTAGTAGAAGCGCGCCAATTTCGAAATTATCGTCCGAATTTGAGACGATTTTGGAATTTTTTTAGTTTTACATCAATTTTCAAGATAATCCACAATATTTCGACGAACAATAGAAATAATGCCACAATGATACCAACAATTAAAAATAAAAAAGCATAGAAGGATTGATTGAAATTGACCGGCATTAATTGAATATTGATGGTACATTTCGGCTGTTTCGATTGCCACGTCGACAAAGTCCGATCTAATAGACCGTTTTCCAATAAACGTCGTAACGTTATTTGGAATAATTCGAAATATTCGGACTTTTTCTGGATGTACAAACTGAGATAAGTTTGCGGTATTATTGAAATTGTTTTCAAATTGCAGATTTCCTCCGGTTGGAAGGTTTTCTCGACCAATGGATAGGCCGTATCGTATTGAGTGTGATAGGCGAAATTGCCTTGTTTGACACGTTTCATCCCATCAGCGATGTTCAAAATGTTGCCAAATTTCAATATTTTATCATAATAGAGATGTTGTAATGTTTCATCATCGGTTACATTGAATATTCGTAAAGTATACGGAGCGCCTTCGATTCCAACACTTAAGCCACTCTTAAGTAGCCCTTCAACGTTATTTATTGTTGAGGGTGGTTGACTTAAGAGGGATGATAGAATTTTCGATGTATAATAATTGTAAAGTAATAACGTCATTAACATAAATGTTAGGAAAAGTGAACGTCCTGATAATAATTTGGGTAAAATTTGGGTTCCTTGTTGGAAAACACTCAATAATGTTAAGAAAATTGTCATCAAAGAATATCGTTTTTTCGTTCGTAGAAACGAATTTTCCCGATTGAAAATCAATTTTAAAATCAACATAATTATAATTATAAATAAACCGATAATCAACCATATATTTCTAGTGAATGGTTTTGCGAATTCATTCGATAAAGGATTGTAGATTCGTGGATTCTGAAAGAAGAAACAAGCCCTGAAATATGGAAATTTAGGTTAAAATCGAGCAAAATCGAGCAAAATCTGTATCATCATATTCAGATCAAGTTGCAATCTTTCATCAAGTCTGCATCACGATAATCGGAGAGATGAAGATTGATCTGATTGTCAAGATGATGATAGAGATTTCGTTGCAGAATATCAAAAATCACAATTATTATATGGCTTGATAGGAAAAGAGTGAGACACGAAGATACTTATTTTTAAGTTTCTATCTCAAATTGAGTGTGAAAATCAACTGTCATGTCAATTTAAACTCGGATAATCTTGATGGAGAGTTGAGGAGTGAAATAGACTTAAGTCACTACAAAAAACATTAGAACTTAAGAAAAGATGCTGAAGGAAGATACGAAGATCACTCGTAAGCAGATCAAAGAGAGTTTCAAAATTCTGTTCTGAAGATGTGACTTAAGTCTATCACTTTGGAACTTCTCTGTAGCCGGGAAGAGACTGTGACTTTCTTCGAAGACTCATTTATACGATTTTGAAGATATTCGAAATGCTCTCCTATCACTTTTTCAAATAGAAAGTTGACTCTTCTTTCTGAAGGTCCTGTCTTTTCTGACAAAAGGAAGATTTTTGTCTCCGTTTTTCCAACTCTTCAAGACTCATCTCGACAGTTCTGAGGATGCTGGACGCTAATAGAAGAAATCCAAGAGTTGTGGCATCCAATTTATAGACTCAATTCAACTCCTTTGCCAGAAAGAACAAATTTTGACACTTTGAGACTCATCCCGACAATTGTGGAGAGGCTCGACGAGCTTTTTTCTCGGCTCTAATAGAAGAAATTTAATAATGGTCTCATCCATCTTGAAGACCTGATTTAGTTACTCTTTCCCATAATCAGATTTACACAGCATGAGACTCATTGCATCACTTCTGAAGATGCTCGAAATATTGCTATGTCTTCTTTGAAATAAGAAAGCTCTTCTGAGTGACTCATTTTGATAATTCTGGTGATGCTCTAAATGCTCTCCTGTCAACTTCAAAAGAAGAAATATATGAGAAATTTATGGACCCGATTTCAACAGTCTTGAGAATGCTTTTTGAGAAGAGATCCAAGAACTGACTTCCCTTTTTGAAGGTCAAACCTTGACTTTGAGGGACTCATTTCAGCCATCCATTGGATGAGTCTCTTTTTGGAAAATAAATTTTCGACTCAACGGGAGTCATTTAGGTAGCCTCAAAACATTTTCCTGTGGTTTTCTGAAGGAGGAAATTCACGAGTTGTCAGATTCACCTCATTGTCCCGATCTGACTTCTCTTCCGGAATCACACAGCATGAGACTCATTCCATCACTTCTGAAGATCCTCGAAATATTGCTATGTCTTCTTTGAAAAAAGAAAACTCTTCTGAGTGACTCATTTCAACAATTCTGGTGATGCTCTAAATGCTCTCCTGTCAACTTCAAAAGAAGAAATATACGAGAAACTTATGGATTCGATTTCAACAGTCTTGAGGATGCTTTTCAAGAAGAAATCCAAGAACTGACTCCCCTTTTCGAAGGTCAAACCTTGACTCTGAGGGACTCATTTCGGCCATCCATTGGATGAGTCTCTTTTTGGAAAATAAATTTTCGACTCAACGGGAGTCATTTAGGTAGCCTCAAAACGTTTTCTGAAGGAGGAAATTCACGAGTTGTCAGATCCACCTCACTCTACCGATTTGACTCCACTTTCCATAGAAGATATTTCGACTCCATGGAAGTCCTTCCAAAGATTTTCACATTGTTATAATTTGTCTCACTCATTTCCTATTTACCATTATTTACCTAAAATTAAATGATGGTTGGAAAAAATCAAAAAAAGCAGTCCTCGCTGGTGTCGAAAAAGCACCAGTACTACTCATATCGATTTTGTTCTCATACAATAATTTACCAATACCACCATCAATACCGGATGGTAAATTTCCGAACCATCGATCCGATAATGTCAAATTATACCTAAAACAATTGATTGATTGGGTTAATTTGGAATTAATTGGGAGATTTACGAAAAATTATGGACGTCTTGTAAAATCTGGAAAACAACCCAATGGAAATGGGTTAAAGTGTCCAAATGTTTATATCGAACATCCACCAAATATTCATCAAGATCCTGTGATGGTTTCTTATTCAATACCTTGAATTAATTATAATTAATTACTTAATTGTAATTAAATTATTTGTAGAATTAGGAATTTACCACAGATCCAACTCGTAGAGTTATCGACGTCAAGCTCTTCCGTTTCGTATAAAACGACCCTAATCCACCAAAACCACCATTTTTATTAGAGATGGTAATTTCCGGTTTACCACCCAAATTATAACCAGGATTATAAATATCGAATAAATGATAAAAACTACTACCATTTTGTGGTATAACAATTTTGACATTTGAATCTAAACGTAAATGGATATTTTGGAAAAATCGCCTCGTCTGATCGGAGCCGAAAATCAACCATTTCTGTGTCAGATGGAAATCGTATTGTTGAATTTTCTATCAAAAAGGAAAAATCGAAATTATTGGAAAATTTTGCATAAATCTCGACGCACATCTCTAAAAATTCGCTCGAAATTCCAACATTCGACATCCAAAACATAACCGTAACGACCAAATTGTTTTGTTTCGAACAATTGATCAATCATTTGATCCGAAATCAGGAAACTCGATCGGATATTGTTGTGATTCAACGATTTAATCACATCGAAATTGTCTGAAATTCAACAATTGCGTTATTTGAGCGTATAAATTGGGCTTTAATCGAATTAATTCAACTAATCTTACCGTAATTGGACCAACAAGTGAAAAAATAACAAAAATCCACTTTATTTACGATTAAATAATTCGAAAGGAATTTTAAGTCGAGCTTAGAATTTTCAACATTTTCAATAAATAAATAGAAGAAAATTACCAATTTTACAATCATTATTTGTTAGTTAAGTTAATTTAAGTGTAGTTTAAATCCAAATAACAACCATTAAATCATTGAATGTTGTTTTATTTAATTTATCAGCGTATCTCAAACTTTTTTTGAAGCCTAATCTCATTGGGGAACCTAAACAAATTGATGTACCACCGATTGAGAATCACTGTGGATTTAAATAATTGAATCGGACGCCAAATTGGATGATATCATGCTATTTTATTGATTATTAATTAAAATCGATTACAATGATTAGCCATAATTACAACAAATCAAATAATTAAACCATGCGCCATCTATTATTAATCCATCAAACTTGATAGTTCGAGTCTAGTCTACTAGATGGCTTTAATTGTTTGATAGCAAATTGGGCGCTATTTTTGATTGTTTCCCAATCAATTTTCGATATAAATCGAATCCAATTGTGGTGTTACAATTAAGTAAATAATAATAATACTTAAGCCATTGAGAAAAACACAATCGATTCGATTGGGAATTGTTCCGATATCGGATGAATTATTGATTGTGATAACAAATTCTATGATTCAAAGTCATCATTTAATTATTGTAAAATTTTTTGTAGCATTAAATTTGTTCGTTTCTTTCATTTTTCATCCAATCCAATTTCCGAAATCTTATTTCCATCTCCGATTCAATCCGATTGATTTTGTTTGTGTCCGATCCTCACTGTTTCAGATATTTTCTATCAAATCTCTCATTCATTGTTTAAATTGTCAAGCATCCGATCGAGTCGTATCGCTTCTTGCATCCAATTCGATATCCGACCTATTTTATCCGATTTTCATCAATCTTCTAATGCTATTTTATTGATTATTAATTAGAATCGATTACAATAATTAGCCATAATTACAACAAATCAAATAATTAAACCATACGCCATCTATTATTAATCCATCGAACTTGATAGTTCGAGTCTAGTCTACTAGATGGCTTTAATTGTTTGATAGCAAATTGGGCGCTATTTTTGATTTTTCCCCAATCAATTTTCGATATAAATCGAATCCAATTGTGGCATTACAATTGAGTAAATAATAATAATACTTAAGCCATTGAGAAAAACACAATCGATTCGATTGGAAATTGTTCCGATATCGGATGAATTATTGATTGTGATAACAAATTCTATGATTCCTGCTCAAAATTAAAGTCATCATTTAATTATTGTATAATTTTTTTGTAGCATTAAATTTGTTCGTTTCTTTCATTTTTCATCCAATCCAATTTCCGAAATCTTATTTCCATCTCCGATTCAATCCGATTGATTTTGTTTGTGTCCGATCCTCACTGTTTCAGATATTTTCTATCAAATCTCTCATTCATTGTTTAAATTGTCAAGCATCCGATCGAGTCGTATCGCTTCTTGCATCCAATTCGATATGCGACCTATTTTATCCGATCTTCATCAATCTTCTGATGTTATTTTATTTATTATTAATTAGAATCGATTACAATAAATAGAAATAATTACAACAAATCAAATAATTAAACCATGCGCCATCTATTATTAATCCGTCAAACTTGATAACTCGAGTCTAGTCTACTAGATGGCTTTAATGGTTTGATAGCGAATTGGGCGCTATTTTTGATTTTTCCCAATCAATTTTCGATATAAATCGAATCCAATTGTGGCGTTACAATTAAGTAAATAATAATAATACTTAAGCCATTAAGGAAAACACTACGATCAATCCGAAAATAACCAGCTGCTGTATAATATGGAAATTGTGTTTGGATCAATTCGGAAAATTCATCGTATAATTGACGATTTCGATCGATTTTATATTGAAATTTTCCAAATAATTTACGAAAATTTCGCAATTGTTGTGTAACACAATCACACGATCCGATCATTGAAATGAACGCCATCTGTGAATGACACAATGAATCAACTTATAATGTTTATAGGATTAACTTACAAAAATGATCGAATTTAATGATAAATTAGTGATTAAACGTAGCCCACTTTGTTCAGTTAAT
Source organism: Stenodera caucasica (assembly GCA_037414795.1). NCBI lineage: Eukaryota > Metazoa > Arthropoda > Insecta > Coleoptera > Meloidae > Stenodera > Stenodera caucasica. The sequence continues at coordinate 27,713 of JAZBGZ010000235.1, read as the reverse complement.
AAACCATCTAGATAGCCTAAAGTTAAAAAACTGAAATAGAATATTAAAATTAAAATGGGCCATCCGAAAATATCATTGAAATAATCTATAGAAGTTGTCAATAAATAGTAATTTGTCTCCAATTTCTGTAGAAATGATGATGATGATGATGATGACGATAGTTTTTTGTTCAAAAATTTTGCACGTTTCTCCAATTCTCGATTGATGATTATAATGAAAAATATGATGAATAACATATATTGATAACGTAGAAAATTTAATAGAAAATGCAATACACTTAAGGCACTATGACTTGACTTAGGAATGTAGTTTAAGATTAATGATGACAAAAAGATGAATTCGATGATTAGAAATTGGATGATTTTCGTTGATTTCTCATCGAATTTATGATCATTATTAGTGATTTTCAAATTGTGTAATAAATTGTTGAATGATTGTTTTTTGTAGAAAACTCCATCGATAATTGAACGAATTATAAAATAATTCGATATCCAATCATTTGAAAAAAAATTAAATAATTCCACTTGTGAAATTTTCATATGTTCTCTATTCAAATTCACAATTAGATAACAAATATAACTTGTTGTTGTTATCAAAATTGTTATTAAACTTATTAAATAAACAATTTGAAATAATTTATAATTACGATTATTATTGTTAATTGGAACAATGCAAAGAAATCGACCGATTATTAGAAATTTATAAACAAATTCTAGTGACATTGTTTGTTTATTTGGAACAAATGATTTTATCCAAAACTAACTCGATTTTGTTTGGTTTTCATCAATTAGATGGGCTTTTATCGAAATTACAAAGTTTGGTAGTTTGATCCAATAATTACCATGTCGAATATCTAAATGGGTCGATCTAAGGCTCGATTTATCGTCCGCAATGTCGCTAGCGCTGTCGCCACAGTCTCAATCGACATAACCTCAATAATAGTTCCAAAACTATAAGTAGCGCAAGCTTCGATATGAAATTATACTCCATCTGTTAGTGAGTAGAGAAACTACAATTGGAGTTTCTAGAAATCGAACTAGATGGCGGTTTTGTTCTCAATTCGAATTGGCACCAGTTTTTCGATTTAATATTCATATAACACGGTTCTATTTAACACGGTAATGTCTTCAAATCGGCGATTTTGTCGTTGATTTTAATTGAAATTGAAGATCGCGCCAAATTATCGACAAAATCGAGATCGACTCATGCCGCCATCTAGTAGTGACTAGCAAGACTACTAATTAAGTTATTACTTGACAATTGACAATCTAGTCGTATGATAGCGTCATCTAGTGGTCACTAGCACAACGACGAATTGAGTGTTTAGACATCGCGCTAGATGGCGTCCATGTTATTTCTCGAATTGGCGCCAATTTTTTGAATCGATAAATTTGATCGCTTACGAAACGATTGTCGTATATTTTTATAGCACGGTTTCATATAACACGGTAGATTAATCTAATTATCGAATTATATTGTGATTTTTGTCCTTCACAACAATTTATTATATAATTATTATTTAATTATTTGTCAATTGTTATTATCGGCTCATCAACCGGAACTGATTAATTTACAGGAAATTGTAATTCTTATCAAATCGTTATCTAGTATTTTTGTTTTATATATAAATTCAATTATTTATAGAAAAATTATAAACAATATAAATTGTTTATTGTTGTGAATCAACAATTCATAAGAATAGAATGTTGCTGAAAATTGCTCTATTTTCAGCAATTTCATTGTTTTTCTTGCCAAAATTACAGGTAATTCCCCCAAATTTCATGTATCCAATTTTGATTAATCTAATTGATTTCACAGTGTTTTAATCATTATTTATTAGATTACGGATGTTTGAATGAGATCGATATTGATATGGAAACATTTTATAATTATCGAGCAAATCCCGATAATAAACCGACCGAAAAAATTCTATGTTATCTGAAATGTACTTATGAGAAAATTGGATTGATCGGAAACGATGGTCGGATCGATCTAGAACGATTAAAATCGTTCCATCTGATCGATCCTGCTAATGAAGAAGAAATAGAACAAATTTACGATTGTATAGCGAAATTGGAGTCAATCGAACAATGCAATGATGTTGTCGGATTGGATGAATGTCTCAAACCTCGATCAACACGGTAGATCGAATCTTCATCTACACACGATAATTGTGAATTTTCCCCAATGTGTTCGCTTTAATACAATTAGATTGGATACCGTGTAGATCGAGGTCCTCGCAATTATCAAAATTAGCTTATAATTTATTATTTCCTGTATTATTGTTAGTAATTTGTGGACGATTTCCTGTAATTTTTTTTCAAATATAAATCCGGTGTAATGACGTTTTTTTTTTTATTATTGTGCAATAATTCCACCAAATCAAATTCATCATGTTTTATTATCTCATTGGAATTTGTTTGATATTTGCAAGAATTCAGGTAATTTACGTTTCGATTAACACTGAAATCCGTGTAATAAGAGGTATTTGATTTTCAGTCAAGTTTCAGTATTGATTCGACTGAAAGTGGTGAGATTCTATTGAAATGTGCTAAAAAACATTCGATTAAAATGGTCGATTTCGATCAATTGAATTGGAATAAGCCGAATCTGATCGATGAATCGTATTTGTGTGTTGTCAAATGTTTTTATGAATTGACCGATGTTATCGATATCAATAATCATGGTAAAATTAATGTTGATTTATATGAAGAAATTGAAGGTGAAATTGAAGATTCTAGTAGTGGAATGAGTGCAATGACTGAAGATTTATTGGATTGTTTGAAACAAATCGATTCGATTGAAAAATGTTCCGATATTAGAAAAATTATTGCTTGCAATAACAAATATCATTGATTCCAGTTCAAAATTAAATTAATTATCTGATTATTAAATAATTTGAATTTGTAGCATTAAATTTGTTTGTTTCATTATAAATTTGACTTAAGTACGAAAATTGAATCGGATGCTGAGATGATAGTTACGGTTCGAATCGTTCCTGTCGCATTTCCCACGATCCGATCCGATTTGAAGAATTTCCTCAATCTTTCATTGTTTAGAGTTTCATCAGATCTCATTCAATCCAATTTCACTCTGTTTATTGATTTGAAGCCCAATCTGTTTTGTCGAATCGTTTCGCATCAAATTTCTTGTTTTCCGATCAAATTCTATAATTTATTGGATCGACTTATCGAATCCAATTTTATCCAGTTCTCTTCGATTCAATTCGATCATTTTTTTGTATCAAATAGATTTTAGATTAATGCTTTTGGCCCTATCCAATTCGATCTTGATTATCAGAAACATTATTTATCCATTTATTTATTGCAAACTTCTTTCATCAGATCTCGTTGATTCTCATTCAAGTTTTATTCATTTTTGTTTGTTTGAATCGTTTTGCGTGCGATGCATAAAATCATCTTTGATCGAGTCGTATCGTTTCTTGCATTCAATTCGCTATCAAATCCATCGCATCAATTTTTTGATTCGATCCGATTTAGAATCATATGTGTCCAATTGTCTCGTCGACCATTCGATTCAATTGTGATTTTTGAAACTTTTTTGAATCCAATCCAATTTTTGATGATTTCGGTTGATCATGCAATTTTTATTGATCGAATCGTTTCGTATCCAATCAGTTTCATTTGGTCTTCTTTAAATAGTCGAATCCTATCAGATCTGGCTTCTCTCATCCAATTACCTATGCAATGCGATTCTATCATCCGATATTGATAAATTTGATTTGTGCAACGTATGAATTGAACAAGACAAACGAAGATTGTAACGACTCCGATCGAATTGTTTCTATTTGATCCAATCCGATTTTGAAATTTGGGATAAGTTACAAAAGAGGCGCGAAATTTGAATATTCTAATGTCTAGTTTGATTTAAATCAATTGTATAATAACAAAAAAAAAAAACAGTTGAGTGATTATCATTTATTTATTTAGTATCCCTTGACCAATTACAATGAA
>JAZBGZ010000235.1:5479-23678 GCA_037414795.1 Stenodera caucasica | reverse complement strand
TTATTATCATTATTATTATTTTTTCGCACAAGAGATATTTGTTTCTACGGCACAAAGTTGCATTTTTTTCATGTCTTCACATTGTTCGATTTTCTCAACTTTTGCAATACAATTACTTAAGTCATTACGCTGATCATCGGATAATTTCTCCATAATTAACAAAGTATCAATTCTATCTGGAATAATTTTCCCATTTTCATCAAGCAAACCTTCTTCTTCAATGAAACATTTCATCAGACATAAAACATTTTCAGGAAGTTCATCATCATTATCAGTTTCTATTGTTTTTTTGAATTCTTCTGGTGTTATTTGATGTTTTTCAAAACATACTTTATGAAATTCGATCATATCCGTCATGTTTGCAGCCTTAATTTCGGAAAAAAAATTTTTTTTTTGACTTTGATCAATATCGGTAAAAATAATTTTTTTTTTGAGGGAAAACTCACCTGAATCGATGAAAAACTGATGAAAATAACAAAACCAATTATCAAATTTTTTTTCGCCATGATTATTGATGTTTCAATTATTACAACTTGTATTTTGATTTGGACGAAACCACTATTTATACTAGCTAAAAATTACAATTATTTTTTTTTTTGACAAATTATTCACACTAATTCCCCTATAATTATTGTAATTATCGTTGAAAATTGCTCTAAAATTCACTATACTGTTATACAAAATGATTCAGTTTGGAGTTTCCGCACTGTTAACGTTAACGTCGCATCTTGACGGAAAGAGCGTACGCTTCATGAAGAAGCGCGAATCAGGCAATTTTTTGCTTCGTAAGCGAAATGATCCAAAGTGGAGTATCCGCAATCTTCACGCTAACCTTACCTTAAGCGTAAAGTTGACAAGATTTGTTTTGTTTAGCAACGGATCTCGAATAAGATTCATTCCGATTGTCCTCAACAATTCGTATATAGAAATTTTTGATTATTTGAAATTCGAAATAAAATAATCCGATATTATTACGTTAACGTTAACGTTACGTATAACTTAAGATGGCAAAAATTAATTTTCGGAATTCTGTGGATCATTTGAACAAAGATTTCTATGTTCAATTTCTCATGATTGTGTGATTTATGGACAATACGGAGCATCCGCACTGTTAACGTTAACGTCAGATTTTCTCGGAAAAAGTTTTGATAGAAACATCGCCCTCTACAATCAAGTTACTAATTTACTGTGTTGTTGTTGATTTAAAATACATAACGTTGTAATAATTTATGGTGGAGCATCCGCAACATCAACGTTAACGTTAAAATGAAGAAGTTAATCTTTCTCCTCTCAAAATTTCAATGAGTTACACCTTAATTCAATAAAACATAATTTGAACATATCTGGATAAGTCGAATCTAGAATTTATCTGTAACGTGGATCATCCGCACGAATTGATCTTTTCATAATCTAAGTATTTATATAGTTTTTTAACGTAACGTTAACATAGGTGGATGACATTTATCTATTGTTTGACTTTTGATAGGAAATTGAGTTGAAAAATAATGGTTTTGACCTGAATCCATAAAACCCAAAAGAAGTAGAAAGTAAAGCTACAAATTATGACGATTCTGGACTTCGGTAGAAGTCCTAATCTATCCAAGGACGATTTGAAAGTCTAAATTAACTTATGATGAATTTGGACTCAAACCGACCTTTGATCAAATTTTGACAACTTTAGCACACCCGAAAGTCCTCTACCGTCCATCAAAAACTGTTTGGAAGTCCAATTCTCACATTTCAAAAAAAGTACTCCTACAAAGGCGTGGGACTGAATCAATTCTGGGCCGTCGCACGTCGATTACTTCAATCGTTTCGATTCTACCTCAGTAGCAAAATTTTTGGCATGCTTTGGTGTTGATGGAAATCTCACCAATCCACAGTGAATATTCACCAGATCATCAATTTCAACCAAATTAACTCTTGGCTCTGTTGGAAAACAACAAAAATTGATTAACAATCGTCCAGTTTTGAATCATCGGGAAATTGTGTTCAATATTAGGTATTTTTCAGATGAGACAACATAAATTGCAGGAATTACACACTTTATTGATTGAAATTTGACAATTTTCCGAGGTCACCTAATCAAAGTTTCATTTGAGCTGTCCGATACATTCCAACACTTCAGACATATCAGCACATTGATCGATTTTTCCAATTTTCCCAAAACATTCCACTAGAGTATTTCGGCTATTTTCCGGCAATAATTGGAATCTTGGATCTTTCACCATTTGATCGGTATCGATTTGGCCATTTTCTTTGAGAACATTGTCCATTTCCATCACGCATTTTGTTAGGCATAGGAGATTTTCCGGCATATTTCCAGCAGGATTTGTGGCATGTTCTTCGAGATCGCCTAGATTAACAGGATATTGATCCAGACATTCTTTATGGTCCTTTATCCAATTTGGATCGATTTGGGCCTGTGAGTGGAAAAATAATTTTAGATTTGGCGCAAAATTTCTTGATCGCATTCAACAAATAACTTACTCGGATCAGTGATAGGGAGCTGATGAGAAGAAGTGTTGTTGTCAAAATTTTGGGCATCATTTTCTGTTTTGATGGAGTTCTCCCAGCACAAGTGATGTTTGCACGTCCAATAATTAGCCATATTTATATGTATTGGATTCATAGAAAAAACTATTTAATTATTATTATAATTTATATTTACCTATGATAATTATTATTATTATGTTTTTTGTAAGGTCAAAATTATTGTAAAATTATTTGGAATTTGTTAGGAAGTTGTAAATTACATTGCGTGCTTCAAATAATTTCTAGTTATAGTCTTTTGATCGAATTAATGATTCTCTTCTATCAGTTTTAGTGAGGAAGCCCTAAAATAGCCAAAAATGCCCTGACGGAGGTTTTGAAGTCCATTCGAGCTCAGAGTCTTACAAACCGTTGGGAATAGTTTTTATGACGATCCAAGACTATCTAAAAATTATGCCTCAATAATTTTGAAGTCCTGTCAAAAGATGTGTGAAAATTTTGGACTCTAGAAGTGATTCTGTCAGGTTTGAAGTTTTGCCAATATCAACTGGCTCACAAGTCATATGCCTCAAAGTGAGGCAAAAGTGCCCACAAGCCCTATAACAAAGGTCACGAAGTCCATTCGAAATCAGAGTCATACAATCTTACAGGAGAGTAATCAAGTATGATTATCAAGAAGTCCAGTCGAAATAAGGCTCAATATATCTTTGGGGGGAGTCATCATAACGATCCAAAACTACCCCAAATTAGTTGGATCAAGGATCATCTGGATTTCGATTTTTCCCCGACTTTGGACCGAAGTCTTGCGAAATCTCGAAGCGCCCCAAAAATCATCTGGCTGAAAGTTAGGCCAGTTGATCAAAATTAACGCCTGAAAATGTACTTGGAGATGAGACTTCGAATTTGGACTGCAATCAAAATCGAAATCATACAAAAATCTCGGGCAAAACTTCGCATAAGCCGAAAATTCTGAAGGCTTTTGACTCTGATTACTCGCTACCTTTTATCAATAGCATGACGTCATAACGATTTGGACTTCAAAATTTACGCCCAAAATAGGAAAAAATGTGCCAAAAAATCTGTTCAAATGATCAATTTATTATTCACCAAAATTGCTACATTTCAAAGTCTTCCCAAAAAGGCATCAACCACTATAGAAAATGGCTTTTTGGCATTGGTCTTCAGATAAAATTGACCGTGTATATTATGAGTCAAATGACCCATTGGCGATTGGACTTTCTCGCAGAGTCCAGCTTGGAATTCCATCCAGTTTTCGCATTTTCTCCCAACGAAACTGTCAACATCTGCAATGGCTTCAGTGAAGAAAGCCCAACTACGTTGATGATTACAGGCGACTGCAAATCATAATTTCGGGCAATAATGACTCAGAAACTGAGCAAAACCAAACAACTCACCTAAAGAAACCATATAAGGTGGACCGGGCATTTGACTCAACTTTCTACATCCTGGCTGGTATTGACCGCCATTTGGGAAGAAATCAGTGGTACCGCATGGTTCCGACATGCCGAAGGTACCACCATTCGTATGGATGACATGGACGATTTTGGCATCGTCTGGACTCAATCGATTCGAAATGGGACGATTTTTGAATAACGGTCCAGCTGGATCTAAGGCTATAATCCTTGGTAATGTTTTTGAGGTTAAAGTTTTGACAGTTTTGCCAACAAAACCGGCCACTTGACCACCTAACGAATGACCAACCAATAGAATTTGCTCCAATGGTATGTCCATATTTTCATACATATCCACAATTAAATTGGCAATATGGCGACCTATCATTTGGAAAAATAATAAATCATCATAGTATTGTTGCTATGGTAACGATAATCCAATCAAATCTCGAGATTTAGACAATGAACCAATTGCAAGACTTCAAAGTGACCTACATTGTAGTCATGGCAACTTCGAGTCATGTGATTCTCGATGGACCAATCAAATTCGAGATTGTGCTAAAATCACTCAATTTTGTTCAGATACTCACCGACTGGTTTTGTGTTAGAGGCCGAATCTGAGTATAATTGACGTGCTGGTTTGCTCCAATCAACTTGAATGACCTTATATTTGCCTTGTTTATTTGTCAAAAATGCCTTTGTCAATGGTTTATACCATGAACTTCTACGATGTTCGAGCCATCCATGAATTATAAAAACAATTGTTTCGTCTCCTTTTAATTTGTCTGAGAGTTTTTTCGGATTCAAATGGATGAATTTATTTGGATTATCCGATGTTGTTAAATAATAATTGACCTTTTTGGCATCAACTGATCGATATGGAGATGGTCGGATGGGTGGATCTTCATGATTCAAAATGGCCGTTATATCGTCATTTAACTGCGGATCATTGATTACATCCATTGTAGAATAACTCTCTACTGAGGTTTCGAAAGAATCGTCGAAATCGGACGACTCATCAGATGTCGGATCGTATAGTTCATTCGATCTGTCAGAATGTACAACCGACGATCGGATCCCTAAATTTGAATGCTTACAGTTCATTTCAAAAGGTCACCAAGACAAGTCAAAAATTTTTACCTGACGCACTCAGAACTACGAGAGGGAGGAGTAATAAGTATCTCTTCGACGCCATTTCAATCGGTACTGAAATCGTTGATGAGAATTGATCGATATTTAAACTGTTTGGCATAATTGATATGAGGTCAAAATTTGATTTTTGATCACTCTTTCAAAATTGATGCGGCATCAACTTTTTATCTAGGTCGAAGGTCAAAATTGGGTAAAAAGGTGGAATTGCTATTTTCCTATCAAAAAGGTCGATTTTTGACATTGTTGTTATCAGAATATTCATCAATTTCAATTTATTATAGATTGAATAGGCAAAATTTTTGGCCAGCTCTGGTGTTGAGAGAAATTTCACCTGATTGAAGCAAAAATTTACCTGAGTGTAATTTTCGGTAGAATTATGCCTTGGGACCTGTGGAAAATGCCAAAATTATGCTCTAATCTTGGTTTGGTTTTGAGAAAAATCGCTCAATCACTGTCTCTAGACATTTTTCTACATAATCTAGGTTATTACACGTTGAATACTTCGATTTGCTCGACTCTACCTCAGAAGCGAAATTTTTGGCATGCTCTGGTGTTGAGAAAAATTGCCCTTAGCTAAGGCAAATATACACTCGAGTATTATCAACCATTAAATTATGTTTTGGGAGTTAAAAAAAAGATCAAAATGATGCAACTATAACCTAATTTATTCCGGCGAAAATCATTCGAAATTAACATCAGCGATCAATATAGACGATAGACACGCTTTTGCTTGCTGCAAATCATTACAGTTATCGATTTTGCGTAAGCATAAACTAATTATGACTCCATGCTTATCATTAATGCTTCTGAACAATGATGAATGTTTAAGTTTCTCAAAATCCACCAAATCATCAGAATTTAGAATTCCAATTTCTTTTTCCATACATCTGAGACTACATAATAGTTGATCCGAGAGTTCAGGAATTGCGTTTTTGGACTTCACTTCTCTTATTTCGTCAATTGTTAAATTATGCTGTTTGAAGCATTCATCTCGAACATGTTGGAAATCTTCCGACATAACCTCAACACATTAAATCAACTATAAAATTGATGAAAAACAATAAAATTATAATTACCTCACTGAAATAGGCTAAAACAATCAAAACTGGAGCAATGCTTAACTTTAAAAGAAGCATTTTTGACGAATTTTTGAACCGAATTGAGAGAAAAATTCGGGTCAGAATCATATTTATATGGGGATCAAAATAAAACAATTGCGATCTGATAAACAACATTAGGGATAATTGCGTGAAATTTTTCTACAACCAGTGGCGTACTATAGTTATTTTAGCTGAGCGAAATTTAGCATTTTTTCCTAAAAATCTACACTTCTTTGGTGAGATGTAATTTTATGCTCATTTAGATAAAATCTGTTATGCTTCGCTGAATAGCAATCAAAAACTAATCATTGACTTTGTTATCTCGATAATACTTAAGTCTAAATAGATACTTAAGTCAAGTTCAAATAATATATCGAGATGAGAATTGATTACACCTACAATATGTGTATTTGAAGCTAAATATACATCATGTCCCACAATAATTTTCGAGTTACATTCGGGTAATTGGAGCTACAAGTAGTTTGTAAATTATATTTTTCATTTACATGACTACGATGAAATGAAGATGAGGATTTTGTTCGAAACATAAAAATTTACGAGAAATCTCTTTTCTATTGAAAAATATTGACAGTTAGGAGCTACAAGTAGCTGACTTGTTGAAACCAGAATAGAGATGGGGATGAAGATGAGGATTTGTGACAGAATCATCAATTCTTCTCTACATAAATAAAAATTCTACAAAACCAATGATTACTAGAAAAATTGACATTAATTCGAGCTACAAATAGTTGAATATATAGCATATGTGTGCCAGATAACTGATAATAGAGATGAAGATGAAGATTAGATTCGGGAACCATTCAAATTATCGTGATAGTTCTATAATCGCTGAATATTGACAGATTTTCGAGCTGCAACTAGATAATCAGAGCTACAAGTAGTTGAGGAGTCACGGGATACTCGAACATCATTTAATTATATTGATGGAATGAGATAAAGATGAGGATTTTCTTCGAAAATTCTTGAGAAATTCCTCAATATTGGAAAGTATTGTGAATTTTCGAGCTACAAGTAGTCAGTCTCTTAAAACAAGCATAGAGATGGAGATAAAGATGAGGATTTGTTACAGAATCAGACAATTTATTTATTCTCTTTAAATAAAATTTTTATTAAAATAGTTATTATTAAAATAAACAAAATGACACTAATTTGGGCTACAAATAGTTAAAGATTTACAAGGCACAAATATACAAGACGTCCCAAAATTTGCGGCACTTTTTTCTAATTATCAACTGAATTCCGGTATTTGGTCTTTTTTCGTCAATAAAAATTTAGCCAATTGTTGTTCGTTGCCCAAAAACCAGTTACAACGTCCATCATTATCATCATCATCATCATCATCATCATTATCATGATATTTAATTTTTAAATTCATCTCTGTTGCTCTCATACAATGTAAATTATCACCATATTTCACAAACATATCGAAAATATTACCATAATTACGATAATTATCATTATTAATTAAATTAATTATGTCATAATCTGTACGTACAATTGGCAACACTGCTCCAAATTTTTTCCTAGCTAAATAATAATAATAATAATAATAATAAAGATAATAATTGATGAAAATAATAATTACCATTGATATAATCATTACTATAGAATGATATAAATTTGTATTCTTCTCTATCGAAATGGCCGCCATTTTTGTTAACCTCTAAATAATTGAATTGGGAAATTTTCGGATTATATTGTCGAAACGGTATTGGACTGAATATCTGGAAATTAGGAATCGTATTCATCCTAACCTAAAAATTAATACCATAAATTAATCCTCCTCCCAATTAATTGTAATTAATTAAACAAAATTACCCTATTGAGAAAATCTATGGTTATGTTCGTATGTAGATCTAACCTCAAAATTAGATTATCTAAACCTAATTTTTTGACAACTAAATCGGTTATAGCAAAATTTAAAATTTTCGTATTTTCAATTGTTAGAATTTTCTTATCAGTCTTTGGTAATTTGATCGATAACCAAATAATTCTTAAATCATCATTTTTATATTTATTTGTTATTTTTTCAGCTAATTGTTTAATTTTAACGTAATTATCATTACTTGTTTCATTTGGATATAAAAATATTAACATTAATAGTGTTTTTTCTTTACGTGACATAATTGTTGTTGCATAATTACTTAAGTAATTTAAAGCTAAGTCGATTTGATTATGATGAATTGGTAGAATGATTGTAATTCGGCTATTTTCAGTTTGATACGGTACTGATAATAATTCAATTTTACTTAATGGTTTACAAACTTCGAAACGTTTCAATATCTCTTTACCATTGGTTAAGTCACGAAAACCTAAGTCAATCAAATAATCCATACCACGACTTAAGTCAAATAGACGATAACCGTTGATTAAGCGACGATATTGATATTTTTTGCGATTTTCCGCATTATTATTGAGAAATTTCGCTAAAATATGTTCTAAAACTGTTTCTATATCTTTCAATTCGTTTTCATTTAATTTTCGTATAATTGTAAAATCATCTGGATTAAATAAATGTGTCAAATTAAAATATAAACGTTTTGGTAAATCGAATCTAGTTGTCGGTTTTATATTTGGATGTTGTCCAGGTGGCCAAATTTCATTTAAATCATCCGATAATTTATCAATTTCCGTTTTAATATGACGTAATTGTTCCTGAAAAATAAAACAATAACGAAATCAATGAAACAAATTATAGATCATTCAAATTTGGGAGGATATAGGCGTGACTATTGATTTTCACATTTGTTACCTTGACAACCACCTCATGATATCGATGATGTAATGCGTGTGGGCGGAGTTATAGTAACGGTGTCAAGCCCCGCCTTTGTCCTTTAAAATTTGAATAAATTATAATCGAAATGAAAATTTTTTGATGAAAATTTGACTGTAGATTGAAAATTCAGCTATTCTTTTCAAAGAAAAGCATCACAATTCCATGAAAATGATAAAACTATGATGATAAAAAAATTTGATAGAGGAAAATATAGAAAATTCACAAATAAACTTAGATTTTCCACCAATAATTCAAAACTCTAAAAGAAAATCTATACACACAACTAAAAATGCTGGAAATTCATTGAAAATGGAGATTTTGATGAGAAAATCGACGAAAAGAGGAAAATTTCCAAGAATAACATCAATAATTGATTTTTTGTTTAAAAAAGAAAAACAAAAACTTTTGATAAAAAACTACAAAAATTTGGATTTTTCAGAAAACTTTTCCACAGAAAAGTCCACAATAAATTAAAATGTGAAAACTTACATAGATGAAAAATACAAAAATTGAAGTATTGAGGAAAATTCGATGGAAATGGGAAAATTTCTGGTAACTAATAAAATGAAAATTTGCGAAAAGTTATAAATCAATCAAAAAATACCGAAAATTCGAATAAAAATAGAATTAAATCAAGTTACAAGATTGACGGGCTTCAATTGTCTTGAAGCCGGCCCTGACTATACTATACGAACTCAAAACCATCATTTTCACAAATCCAGGACCGTCTTCAATCAATTTAAATAAAGATTACTATTGAAAGCCTGATTATTTCGAAAAAATTACTGAGTGTCTGAGCCGGGATTGAACCCCAAATCTCTCGATTTTATGCCGAATGCATTGACCATTATACTACCCAGACAGCTCGAATTCAACCCACAAAGAACAAAATTACTGAACTCAAACAACAAATCAAACTTTAAATTTTGTTGGAAAATAAATTTAGAAGAAAAAAAAGAAAAAAAAATTCATTGTCTGAGCCGGGATTGAACCACAAATTTCTCGATTTTATGCCGAATGCATTGACCACTTTACCACCCAGACAGCTCGATTTCAACATCCAGACAGCAAAATTTCTAAACTTTAACACCAAATCAATCTCTAATTTTCGCTAGAGATTAAATTCAGAAAAAATAAATGAAAAAAAAAATCATTGTCTGAGCCGGGATTGAACGCTCAACCTTCCGATTTAATGCCCCACTCCACTACCCAGACAGCTCAAATTCAACCCTCAAATCTCAAACAAGAAAAGTCCCACACTCAAATTCTTAATCGATTTTCGAATTACACCAAAAATAATAATAATAATAATAGTAATAAAAGAAAAATAATTACCCTCAAAAAATAGGCGTTGAGTAAATGGAAATTCTGACCACCCAAAATCGGATGTATCGTTATAGCCATATTAAAATCATCTTTACGACTTAGGTCATATAAATTTTGTTTTAAATCGAAATAATTCAATTTAAAACTAGCAAATTTTTGTCCATTCACCAATTCTTGACATTGTAAACCGATACTATGATAAATACAACGTCCAATATTTTCATTATAATCATCATTAATTGTATTTATCACACACCAATCCAAATGATCACGAATTGCTTTCAATATTGAATTACTTAGTAAAATTCCATTACTTAAATTACAATAACTGGCATCTTTAATTCTATTACCTAAATATAAATGCCAGCCAACATTTAATTTATTGATTAAACGTTTCAATTGATTCACATTCAAAAATGTATAATCGTACATTAGAAAATAATAATCGTAATTATTTAAATAATTATCGATTAGATATTTCAATATTTGATAAGGACGATATTTATTGCGTGTATCTGTGAAACCGACTAAATTCGTTAAATTATATTTCGTACGCATCTTATATTGAGCGGTAAAGAAGAATTTGATCTTATCAACTAGATGACCAATTGTTTTATTGATATGGACTGTTTGATTGTTGATATGTTCTTCAGTTGTTAAAACACCAACGAATAGTTTCTCGCGTATACCCAATTCAGTTGAATAATAACGTGGACGTATCAATTTCTCTTTTTTCGGTGATAATTGTTGAGGAGTTGTATTTTTTCGGTGTAATTCACTGATTTTAGACGGTCCTACCGGTTTGTTTAATGTTCCAATTTTTGCGTCATTTCCAATCGAATTTTCACATATTTTGATATTATTCGTCAATAATGTTGATAAATATAGACCAATTATTGTACCAATTATAATATAAACATTATTAGATAACGAACGTGATAGATTTTTCAACATTTTGATTCGATTACAATAATTGAGGTTATGTCACAAATAATTCAACAGGAATCAAACTTCGATTAGCGATAATCACAAATTTCATCAAATTATTCCAGAATTGATCATAATCGGCAGTGTATTTGGCTAAAAATTGATTAAAATCGATAAAAATAATTATTAACGTGATGAAATCATGATAAAATAAACAAATTATTCGAACTACTGTCAACTCGCTTTGAACTACTACCGAACTAAGTGACTAAAAGCGTGCTTTCACTCAATTCAATCAATAAATTCACTCAACTTACTGAATTAAAGCAAATATTATGCTATTAATCCAAATTTATATCACCAAATCACGATTTTAGACGTCAAGAGATTGTATTTGTAGTAGATAATTCGCATAGTAGTTCTATCATAAATAAACTATAAATGTAGCTCTATGGATTATTTTTGTTTTTACTTGTGATAAAAATCACCAATATTGATTATTATCTCAGTCAAAACTATAAAACTTCAAATTAAACTTGAATCTCTATTAATTAAATTATTTTTACGCTATTTTTAGTCGTATTTTCAGTGTAATTTGTGAATTGAAGAGGCGCCAAATTCGAATCTGTTTGAGCTTTTGGTGATGATGAATTATAGCTCCAAAATCTGAAATTACGCCTATTATTTATTATTTCAGTTGAAATTCTTCGAGAATTACGAATTCCCTATTTATGATTTCCTACCATGTTATTGAGTTCATCGTTTATTGTCTGTTTTTTTTTTTTTTTTTTTATTATTAAAGAAACATGAAGTGCATAATAATTAATTGGCAAAATACGAAAT
Source organism: Stenodera caucasica (assembly GCA_037414795.1). Lineage (NCBI taxonomy): Eukaryota > Metazoa > Arthropoda > Insecta > Coleoptera > Meloidae > Stenodera > Stenodera caucasica. Next base: position 11,628 of record JAZBGZ010000235.1, on the reverse strand, counting down.
ATCATATAAATATCCATAATAAAAACCATAGACATGTTGATAATAACCAGAAAAACAACGAAATAATATCATGGATGACGTGATATTATTAATATTCTATAAACGTTTTATGCCTCTTTTGTGTAGTTTTTCGTCTTGTTTTTATTACGATCCAAATAATTGCTTCAACTAATCACGTTCTATGAAGAGTTCAAAATATACAGGAAATTCGCTGAATTCGAAAATAGAGCAAATAAATATAAACGGGGGCACAAAACAAAAACAAAAAAAAAATTGAGAAAAATTTAATAAAATGTTAATGAAGCAAATTTGATTGATGTTTAATAATATTGAGAGGCACTACCCTTTAGAGAAATAGGGGTGGAATTTCCATTTATGAAATAAAAGGAATTTACTCTCTGATGCAAGTGTTTTATTGATGAATCATGATTTGCGCCCCTCCACATCCGGCAAAAAGGGCGCAAATACTATTTTTTTTTCCAATATTATTATCAATATTTAACGGGAATTTGATAGAAATCGGTAATTAAACCGAAATCGATCGATTTAATTGAATAATAATCGAGCTAAACTCAAATAGAGCTAGATTACAATCAAAGCACGTGTGTATACTTAGTTGCCTAACTAATCAAATTTATTTACTACAATAATAATAATGTAATCATGAGAGATATCTAATCAAATAGTGATAATCTAATAATAGAGAATCCGCATAAATTTGAACGCAAGCGTTAACGTTAACTTTTCCGCTAAATCGAACGAAATTGAGAAAAATCGGTATTAATAGAGACAAGCTCTAATTTTCTCAATTTTAGGTTAATTGGAGTGATTTTCTTTTAATTTATCGGATAATTATCGATTTTGTTGGTTTGATTCGTGGAAATATTGTTTTAAATTGAATTTTCGTCGATTTATAATTTCCCACTAGAATTTAGGGAATTTTCATACACACCCCTATGTTGTCAACCCTTATTCGAATAAAGACCCGATACACACGACACCACCATCAATCTCGGTTTCAAAATAATAAAATTCGATGAAAATCCCGTAAATTACAGTTTAGTCTATAATTGAATAATGTGTAAATCTTGTATTTCTAATAAATAAATAAATAATCACCGATCACAACGGGAGAACGATTGAGAAGAAAAAAATTTCCATCGCTTATAACTGGCTTTATGTTAAAGATTACCTTCATCGTAGTGGCTCGAGTTCAGTGCGCTCTTGATTCTCACTATTCCACCATCATCATCAACATCAAAGACGTAGTTATTCTCATAAAAAAAATAAAATAAAACAAAAACACGAAAAATAAAACAAAGTGAATAAAAAAATTCTCGAGGGTAATTTTACAATTGTCTCACACAAATACAGTCATTTGTTTCATCAGCTAATTATGCATTCTAGTCGTGATAATGATAATAATGATGATAATAATAATAATAATGAAAGTGATGTGTAGGAATTTGTGCTTTTTTCTAGTGCGAATACGGTAAATCTCCGATTATCTCATAACGGGGTGGCAATTAACGAATTCAATCAAAGAAAGTGCCGATTATTTACGATAATTCAACGGAATTTCGTTTCGGAAAAAAAATTAGTGCTGTAAATCTAGTGTGTAGTTTTTATGTGTTTGTGTATATATACGGAGAAAACAAAAATCGTTAAAAATCTAGTGTTCCTTCGATTGGAATTTGTTCGAAATTGTGCCCATCTATAAATCAATTTGTTAAATTTCCAATAAATGTGTGTTTTGTTTCAATATTAATTATCATTTGTTTTGATGGAATTTATCAAATATAATTGGTCAAAATGTAAAAGGAATTTTTGACAGCACTGTAACAGGTATGGTGGCCATCATTATTATCTACCTATCTCTTTCTTACACATAAATTAGAGTAACCCTAGATTAAGGTACCGTTGTTTTTAATAGAAACAGCAGCCGTAACAGCAGCCACCACGATTATCATATAATTCTATTCGTAAAAAGACTAGTTTCATTTGTTTTTTACAATACTATAGTCAATATAAGTTCAAAAAAAATTATCCGTAAATTTAAATGATAATTAATCGATGATTATCATTAAAATATTTGATGATTATGTTTATGATGATGATAAAATTGGGGGTTATTTGTTGGTTTATCAATTGTTTGTTTCTTTGTCTAGTTCATCATCTCGTCTTACCTGTCTCTTTTCTTTCAAAATGGCCGACTGGCTGCTTTATATACAGACCGTCCATCTATAATTCTATATAACATTGGTATTTTATTAAATTCCATCTATCTCACTTTAACGTACACAATTATTATTATAATATTGTTTGATTTTAATTGATGTAAGACAAAGATAGATATAGTTATAGATAGATGGGTGGTTTTTTTTGTTTTTTTTTTGTTATAAAAACAAGAAAAAATGAACTCGAAGGTGTGTTGCTGGTTCACTCAAATACCAGAGCATTTTATACATACACACACACACGCACACAAATACACACACACACATACATATAAATATCTCATCCGGTTGTCTTAAGGTGCACTAAGTCCTTAATAAACAAAAGATTGTCGTTTTATAACGTCCAGACGACTAGATCTACCTAATATAATAATAATAATAATATTGAATAATAAATAGAGAAATTCGATAAAAAAAAAAATATAATTACCATAATCATAAATATTAATAATAAATTAGTCGTTTGAATAATTTTTTTTTTTTGTTTCAACAAAAGATAGTTTTATCCGAATAGGCCGGTTCGATTTGATGATTATGATACAACTGAATAATTATAATAGTCATAAATTTCTTTTGTTTTTTTTTGTTAATTATTATTATTATTATTTTTGTATTTAACAACGGTTGTTACAATTTATTAGAATTTAAACCGATTGTGTTTTTTTTTTCGTTTGTTGGAAATTTTGTAAAATAATAAATCATATAATTTTGATAAATGACTAATTTTCATTATCGATAATTGTTTTTGTTGAAAGATTCTCGTTATTTATTTGTTTCTTTTCATTATTATTATTATTATTATTATTTTTAAATAATAATGGAAAAATCATAGTAGGCTTCACTAATTTGGAAACATTCGACCATCACAACTGTCTTGATGTTGTTTTAATTGTTTTCTAAATTGTCTTTAATCGTTTCTCTTTCTAATGTTTATCTTTTGTTTTATTTCTTTCTCTATCTATTTATCTAAGTATAATGGAACCTTTGATCTAGTAGTCATAAGAGAGAGAGAGAGAAAAAAAAAACAAAAAACTAATGGTATAAAAGTAATAAATTTTAATTAGTGTGTGTAAATAGATGATGATTAGGAAATATGTCAGTTATTTTATAATTGTTTTGGAAATTTTCAATTTAACGGACCGGCTATTTTATTTTAAGTAGAGATTTACGTTATTGTAGTGAAAAAGGGCAATTTTTGGACTCAAATCAAATGACCTTGGATTATTACAGAATGGACAGGAAATAGAGGACTACATTTAGTGATTTATTACCGTCCTGTCAAAATTTTTCTTCTCCTTCTAACCTTATCTATTTATTATTATTATTATTATTTTTATTATTATTATTTTTGAAATAATACAATAAAAATAAAATACTGAAAGATTAATTTGCATAACCAGCTAGAGCCGTATCGTGAAGATATTTTAAGGTTAGGTTTAGTTAACCTTAAATCGAAAAAAAAAAACATGACAAACAATTGTAGACTCAACAATCGGATGTTTTTTTTTTGATTGAAAATTTCGGTTTAATATTCGGTAACCGATCATAGGTGGTTCAGGTAAAATTCGGTGGTCTTTTGTTATTTTTCGTTTACTTTTTTTTTTTTTTCGTTTGTTATTTTATTGTATACAATATTTTCTAATGTGGACAACTGAACAAAATACAAATTATGCCACGTTTAGTCTCTATTGTTGTACGTGTCGTAAGTTTAATGCCTCAACGGCATTAAAGAAAGAAATCACATACTTTTTGGGTTATTTATTCCCATTTATTATTATTATTATTATTATTATTTGGTGGGTTTGTTGTTGGTAAATCACCCTCTAACTTCCGGTATTTTCGAAATTTTTGTTTTTTTTTTTAATTTTATTTTTGTAAATAAATATGTTAATGACTACCGGCAATATGGCTTAAATTAGGGTAATAAATTTCATATTTCTATTTAAAATAATGTATCGTTTATTTCTTGTTTATTGGATAATTAAACAATTTTTTTTTTGATTTTTATTCATTGTAAATTATTTATCATCTTTTCCTGTTAAGAATGAAAGATAAATAATTGTTAATTTATGGAAATTTATGGAGGAACCAGATGTTTTGTCGTGTTTGTTTCAATACTGTTTTAGGTTAATTTTCATCGTTAGAATTTTATGACTTAATTCGAATTTATTTGAATTTGGCGCCTATTACTATTGTTAGATGTGAACGCCCTCTTTGTTAGGTGCTCACTAATATTGACCAATTAGAATCACTTTTGTTATTCGGTACAATTTGAATGTAAATGTAGAATTTGGATTGTTTTTAGGTTGGGAAATTCTAACCTTTTTTAAGTGGGCTTTGGTATTCATTTGTTCATTTTCTTTTAATTGACAGACGCCCTCTATAGTGGGTGTGTTCGATGATTATTTGAATTTCTGGAGAACTTTCATAATTCTTCTGTAAATTCTCACAATTTTGCTGAATAGATTGGAAATTGTAGCTCAATACATGGAAAATAGCGCCAAATTCGAAAATTTCCCGAAAAACTAAGTCTCACTTATTTTATGTTAATCGAATAACCGGAAATTGAGCCGAAATCGATTGAAATGATTGTGAATTATTTTTTCTATCGAAAACTGAAAATTATCAAAATCTCAGAAATAACCTAAAAATAGGAAAATTTTGCTTAGAAATCGTTGAATTTCAGTTTAGCAGAAAAAAAAAACTAAATTCATTCAGACAGTATAAATGTCGATTTATCGGTCCATCATAACCTATAAATTAACTCAGCGCCATCTGTGATTCACGCATAGACTTACAAATGTCATTTCTAGCAATCACGTCATAATAGTCAACGCCCTCTATTAATTATCTAGTGTAATTTGAATCCGTCGACTCATTATGACCAATAAAAAAAAAATTTGAAGAAAATTAAAATCGTATTATCGATTCAAGCCTACTCATATATGGTTTTAAGACGATGAACCGATAATAATAAATCCACCCAAAATTAGTAATTAGATTCGACTTCATTAATCCGGATTTTTCTACACACTACCTACATACAATAGAACCAATAAAAATATACGAACTAAAAAATTTTTGGGTAAAAAAAAATTTTTTATAAGTGGGCCCAATTTATAATTATTATTATTATTGTGAAATTAAATTCCAAAACATATGATTAAAATTCGATTTAATTGAAGAAAATTTGAAGAACTTTACCATTGATGATAATTGAGCCAATTTTTTGTACCTTTTTCTAAATTTCGGTATTCGTTCAGGTAAAATCTAAAGTTAAATTTAACTATGATTTATAGAACCGAATTATTATTCTCATTTCTAATCCTATAAATTTAATTATTCTCTTTTCTGTAAATAACCAGTTATTTATTGCAATTTATTATCATTATTATTATTATTTCCATTATTATTATCATTATTTTTATCATTAAATTGTTGTCATTACACAATTAAAGTGGTGTTTCTACGTTTGTCGGCTATTAAAATGTGGGTTAAAGAAATATGCACGTATGTCGTTGATAATGTCGTTGATTTTTAATTGAAATTATTTCAATAAATTCTCACCACGCCTATTAATATCAATAAATTTTCTTATCTCTATTACAAATTTTTTTTTGTAATTATACAAAAAGTGTGTTGGTATTACTGTAATCGATATTTAAAAATATAATTGACAGTTGATTGGACAAAAAAGCGGGAAATTATCGTTTAGTTATTTTAGTTTTACAACTAGATTTCTGTCAATTGTCAATCATCTGTCAAATCTTTACACAAAAATTTTGGATAAGTGTTTGAAAATTATTTCGAAATAACGAGAATCGGAATCAAATTATTGAGTCAAGTGTTTTGTTTTTGGATAATTTGGACGGCCCTTTATATATTTTACAACAAAATTTGTAAGTTTTTTTC
>JAZBGZ010000234.1:42896-63006 GCA_037414795.1 Stenodera caucasica | reverse complement strand
TGTTGCGCCACTGGTGGTTTGTGTCCTGTCTTGCCTATTAAAATGGTCGATAATGTAGTAGTTGGTGGTTATCGACCAGTTTGACGCCACGCCATTTTGTAGTCCCCAACATGAGTTATTGAGATAATTTCCGAATTGGAGTTTTTGTTGAAAAATCATGGTTTTTCCGCAAGATTTCCACAGTTTCGATTGCAGAATCATTTGTGTGGTATAAATTTAACAAAAATATGATGTGAATATTTGATAATGTTTATATAATAAGTGCGCATTATTGTGTGTGCACCGGCATCTTACTGCATTTTATAATTTAATATTACCAAATTTATCTAGAATTGAAGTGTTTTAATTTTAAATAATCATCAATTATTATTTATATCTGATTAGAATTGAGGCTCTATGATGATGTATACCGTGAGTATTGAAAAAATTTACCTCTATTTATAGATTCCAGTTAAACTGTCAAAATCTGATTTTTGTTCATGTTTCGGAGGGAAGATTCATTAAAAAAAATTACCGAATTTTTTTTTCAGGGCACTACCACTGAACAAGATAATCGCTTCAGCGATAAAGAAAAGAAATTGTTGAAACAAATGAAATTCAGCGATTGCTTAAGTCAAAGGGTTAGTATCCTGTCTATATCATTATTTGCTAATATTTTGTGTTGTGATTATCAAACTATTGTTGCATGGTTACAGGTTGATATGTCCAAAATTAAATTGGATGTCATCAAACCATGGATACAAGATAAATTAACAGAAATTTTAAAGATTGACGATGATGTTGTTGTTGATTTTGTCTATAATCAATTAGATGAAAAGGTATTTCAATTATATCCAATTATCTAGTTAAATTTACTGATTATTGTTTTGTATTCAATAGTTCCCCGATCCTAAAAAGATACAAATAAATCTTACTGGATTTCTACATGGTAAAAACGCTCGCGAATTTATGGCAGAATTGTGGGCGTTATTAATTTCAGCTCAAGAGAATCCTTCAGGAATACCCGATTCACTTATTGATTTGAAACGTGAAGAAATTCTGAAGAAAAAAGTAATAAATTTCAACAAAGATCTACTATGTTTTAATTATATGATAAATTTGTTCAGGAAAAAGAAGAGAAAGATCGTGAGGTGCGTGAAAAAGATAGGGAGAAGGAGCGGGAAAGAGAAAAATCGGATAAAGAGAAGAAATATCGGGATAGAGATAGATCAAGATCTAGACGTCGATCACGATCAAAATCACGACCTGGACGACGATCAAGTGAACGTTCAAGTAAAACCAACGATCATGAAAAAGATAGAAAATCATCTAGTCGATCAAGATCAAGAACGAAACTGGATGATTCTAAAAATAATGGTAATGTTAGTCCAGATCAAAATGAGCGTAATGGACGCGAGGACTCTGCCAAACCTGAACTCAATACTGCCAATTCCAAACATAACGTGTAAGTTTGATTATTAGTTCAGAATATATTATTCGTTTTTATTATTATTCTCTATTATTGTGATTTATGTTTCTCAACAGGGAACTTTCTCAGTCAGTTTCTAAACTACAAGCAAAACTGATGTCAATGGCTGGCAGCAATGCGAAACAACCATCGAGATCACGTTCAAAGTCAGCATCCAGATCACGTTCCAAATCGGTGTCCCGTTCCAAATCTCGCTCTAAATCCAGATCAAGATCATCTAGTGCAGGTCGTGGATCAGCTGGAAAGGATCGAAAATCACGTTCACTATCTAAAGATGGTGGTAACAACAAGGATAAACGTCGATCAAGATCAAGTTCAGATGGATCAAAGGATAATTTTGAAATACGGAAGAAAGAAAACAGTGTCCAGAAGAAACGACATTATAGAACAAATAAAGATAGTTCGGATAGTGAAGTTGATGATAAGAACAAACGGAAGAAATCATTATCGAAATCACCAAGAAGAAATAGAAGAAATAGCAGAGATCGAGATCGGGATAAGAGTCCAAGACGACGCAGGAGTACCAGTAGAAGTCGACGGAGTTTATCAAGGAGAAGATCAACTAGTCGAAGAAGGAGTACATCGAGAAGGTGGGATTTTTATTGTCCTTTTGTTACATTATTTTATTTCGTAAAACCAGACAAAAAAGTTTATTGATATGAAAAAATACGGTATGTAATAAAATGAAAAAATTTCATTATACCCTATTGATTTTTTAAAGGGTAACATTTTTTATTTCGATAAACAAAGATGGTGAACTTTTTTTATTGAGTATTTAATTGGAAATTATTTCTTTGTTTATTTGTTTATTTTTGTAAGCACACATACACATCGTCTCGAAAAAAATGAATAACAATATTAAATTAATTTTATATTGTTTTTACTGTTTTGCAATGTGTGTTATTAATTTATACTTCAAATTACAGATAGATTTTTGCTTCCAGACGTAGTCCATCGAGAAGCAAGAGGAGCGTCAGTCGCCGCCGAAGGAGCATTTCACGTTCACGTCGAAGTACACCGCGTCGTCAAAGTCCACGTAGAAGACGCAGTTACAGTCGTCGTCGGAGCTTGAGTAGAAATCGCCGTAATCGACGTAGCAGAAGTCGACGCAGTCCAAGTCGTCGAAGACGTAGTCTAAGTAGAAGACGCAATAACAGTCGAGATAGGTTTGTATACAGTGTTTCTATTTAAGTATTTCAAACTAAGATAGTTTTATGTGAATTACAGAAGAATCAATAGACGAAGCCGTAGCCGTGAACGCAATCATAGACGAATTTCCCGTGATCGTCGTCGGTCACGATCAAGAGGAGGAGATAGACGTTCACGTTCCCGTCGTCGTTCCAGAGATCGTGGCAGCTTAAGAAGGAAATCACCAGTTCGAGCAAAATCCCGAGAAAGAATCCGTAAACCTAGTCCTAGTCCAGCAACAAGAAATGATCGTCGTGATCAACGAGATGAATCACGTGGATTACGACCAACACCACGTCGACCTGAAGAAAAGAAAGAAGAACCATTATCGTCAACATCATCATTAAGACGTAATGAAGATCTAAATAAACGTAATAACGATGATTTAAATAAAATTGAAAAGAAAATTGATGATAAACGTAAGATAAGCTTAGGTGAACGAAGTGAAAGAAGTGAAAATGAAGTGAAGACTAAAGAACGTAAAAAATCAAAATCAAGAAGTGCAAGTCTTGATGATAATCATTTAATACCACCATTAGGACCACCTCGATATTCTCGAAGTTTATCTAGAACTCCATCACCATTTATAAAAGCTAATGAGTTTCCGCCTAAAACTAAAACAAATTCTGGAGTTGTTAAAGATGATAAAAAGAAAATTAAAGAAAAAATTGAAGTGAAAACAAAGAAAATGATTAAGAAACCGTCACGTAGCGATTCTGAATCAAATTCAAGTGATTCAGATAGCGATATACAAAAAGAACGAGAAAGAGAACGTAAGAGAATGAAAGCTAAAAAACGATCTAAAAAACGAGACTCTAGTTCTAGTGATAGTGATATTGAATATACAAGTAAGACTAAAAAAGATAAAGAGAGTAGTGTTGAATTGGAAACAAAAACGAGAAAAACTAAAGAATCACGAAAGATACGTCGTGATAGTAGTGAAGAGAAAATTATTAAAAAACGTCATCAAAGTTCTGATTCTGAAGAAGAGAAGAAAATTAAAAAGAAACGCACTAGATCAGAAAGTTCAGAAAAAGTACGTAAATCTAGAAAAGATGAAACGAGTGATAGTGATGTTCCAAAAAGTAAAAATAAAAAGAAAGTTGATAGTTCTGATGAATCAGAAATCGAGAAAATTGATAAGATCAAAAAACATAGAAAAGATAGTTCATCAGACAGTGATGAAGAAACAATAAAGAAGAAGAGACGTAAAAAGAAAATAACAAAAACACCATCAGATTCTGAAGAAGAAATCGAAGCAAAGAAACGTAAACGGGACAAGAAGCATAAAAAGAAAAAGAAACATTCAAAAAAACATAAGAAGCATAAAAAGAAAAAGGTGGAAAGTGAAGATACTGATAATAGTGATGTGGAAGTTGTTAATGAAGACGAAAAAAAATTAAGAGAAAAAGCTCTTAAGTCAATGAAACGGCAAAACTCTAGCGACAAGTCAGAGTAAAGAATCGTGTATTATAAATAAAAATATTGCAAAAAACGGTTTCAATTTAGGTTTTTTTTCTTTAATAATAATTAGGTAAAAATGTTTAGATTATATGAGTGACTTGTAATTTCAATTTTTTGTTTTAATAATTTTTCTTTTGTCATTCATTCCGTATGTTGCTGTCTTAATAAAGTTGATATGTAAATGTGAAATTGATTTTTTTTAATGATTTCCAAAACAATAATCAACTTGAAATTAGCGCTTTTTTACAGGGTTTTTTTCGATACTGTGTTGGCGGTCTGCATTGAAAAATTCCTTCCAGATATGGGAAAATAATATTGATTATAATTTCAGTTAGCTAGATGATTGTTTTCTGGTAGGGCTGTTTGTCGGTTTTAGTTATCCTAACCTAGATTTTGTTTTATTTATTTTATTTTGAAAAAATCTTCAAATTCCAATCAATAACAATATTAATTAGTTAATGTAATTATAAATTGTGATTGTTATGGGTTATGGTCGTTTAAAATCGAATAAAAATGATATGCACAGCAACCAGGACACCGCAAGAATCTTTCTCTCCTGATGTGAGTTTTTTGATTTTCTTACAATAATTTTGTAAAATTTTCAAAGCTCGACAAATTATTCATCAATTTAACAGGAGTTTTAGTTAATAATTCACCCATAAATCCGAAAGAAATTGCCGTTTATTTCCGGGTAGTACTACCGGTATTCTCTATGAAAATAATGATGATCGTTTTTTGGAAAAAAATAATTCAAAATCTGATATGGTTGCGGTTGGTTAAATCCACAAAAACAAAAATCACCTCGATTAATTAATTTTCGAAAAAATTAGATTTAGAACCAGTCAAGCGATATAAATAGAGAAACAAGCACACGTTTAAGAAAAATTTTTACAATGTCCTTATTGATTTATTCAAGAGATTGTAAAGGCATTCACCTTTCTGGATTGAAATAATCAATTTTTATTGAAGATATAATAGTGGTTTTCTGTTTAGAATAAACATATTATAGGAACGAAAAAAGGAACAAAACAAAAACAACAGTGACGGCGACTATGATAGGACAACAGGGCGTTGTTACTTAGTTATTGCTATTATCATCATTATAACTAGAATTGTCGTCAGTTTATTCATTAACGTTTATTTTTAGAAAGTTACTTCATATGCAGATGATTAAGTAATTTGTTTATTAATATCGAAATTGCTCGCAATTTTTTTATTTATGGGATAATTTCATCAAAATTGATACGCCAATGATGATAGTATGATCTTTATTTCGTATACAGAATAATTTATGAAAATTGACTTTAATTGATATTTTCGTAAAACTCAATTGTTACTTATCAATTTAATGAATCACACACAAGACTCTATCATAATTGGAAATTTCGGCGAACTTTTTCTTGCAGTTTTTGATAGTCTTTCCAGGAAATATTTCGATAAAAAATTGGGAATTTTTCTATTCTAAATTTCTGCATTTTTCTTGAAGTCGTTATTTCAAGTATTATAAAATATTAGTCTGTTGAATCTAAGACCCTATGTTAATGTAATTAGTGCTAATCGAGCTTTTTTCACTCATCAAACTTTGCTATTATACTATTATTCTTGATATTGGATTAAAGTGTTGAATATTTCTGAGAATCTTCGAAATTCAAATAACAATTGGTGAAGTCCAAAAAAAGGTTGTATTTTGGAAAAAAATGTGTCACACATATGTTCTTTTGTCGGAAGATAAATGGGGTGAAAATATAGGACGAATATAATAGATAATTTATATTTATCCATCTCTATTTCAAAGCTTTTAGAAATTCCAAGATTTCTCTTGTCACATATTCATCTCTTTTATTTTCTCCTGTCTAACTGATTCACTACCATATGGATATAAATTCAAATAAATTGTGATAATTCAATAACGATAAGAAATTAAATGTATCTATCATTCGAAAATATGACTCAATTGCATTGTTTATTGGAAGGAAAAAAAAAAACAACGATCATAATAATTGACGTCATATTTATTACATTTCCATATACGGCATAGACAAGTCAAGTAATAATAATATTGATGGTGGGCCGACTTAATCCTGCCTTTGTTTCATCATTTCATCAAAATCTATAAGTATAACCTTGCCACTAAAATAATTATTATCGATTAAATATAGACTTAAGTTTTTTTCAAATTCGCTATTCGATAAAAGATAAGAATTGAGCAATGAGTCATAATTATTTTAAATTGAATTGAATTCCTTCTAATCGTTCAAATATTAGATGTTTCAATATAAAAGTTGTTATTGTTGTTAGAAATAGAAATAAAAAAGATTTTCACCACATTTTGCAACAAGTCAAGGACATATTTCGTCTAGTAATTTCGTTCCATTCGATAAAATTTTGTAGTGATTTCCATTTAAAACCACATAAAAACAAACAAATTCATCAATTTGATTCAAAATTAAAGAAAATAAAAAGAAATCTTATACATATAGGTATTCTACCACCATTGGATTTCTGTAGGTGTTAGAACTGGTCGGTGAGTTGGCCTGGTTGGATCTTTTAAACTTTTATAACAAGATTGGAAACTGTATAAGATCTAAGTGTTGTTTGAAATTTTGTGCGGTTTTTCTTGAAATTCAATCATCGTTTATATTATAATGTCTGGTTATAGTTATAGTCGTTATTCAAAATCATATATGTATGATGATGAGCCTAAAACTAATAATGTTACCATAAATGGTATGGGTGCGGATGAATTTGTCGATCGATTCGATAATCATAGAAATGAACGAAAATTATGGTCTTATAGGAAAGAGGTGAGAATTTTTCCATATAACTTTCTGAATTATTAATAAATTCGTTGGATTCTCAAAGCCTCAAAGACCCGACGTTCATGAATAATTCTGTCAGAGTTTTCAATTGAATTTCCACTAATTTTTATTTTAAAATAATTGTTTAACATATTTGGAATGTTTCAAAATTATTTTATATTGACAACGTGCCGTTTTTGAGGTCTCCATGTCCTTCTATATTGTTTTTATTTTGTTATTCATTCGTGTTTTTTGCTATGAGAAATATAAATTGAAAAAAATAATAATTGTAAAACGAATCATTGTATAAATGTCAAGACTATTACTAGGATTTGAAATGATTTAGAGAAAGAGTGATAAAATATCTTGAGATTTCCGTCTGTTGGATTCAGGTTTTTAATGTCGTTTGAAATCTACTTTGTAATAATATTCGTGTTGTAATTTTGCAAAATTTACATCTTATAATTATGCGAAAAAGAAAATATACGAAATATGCAAATATGAGGAATTTTTTTTCCTATCCAGTCTTGACCGGATGAAGAGACAAAAGTTTTACTTGTTTTAATAACACTTTTATCACCTACATGAAATGATGTCATTCTTAATAATAAAATTCAAGTGTTTCTGATTATTTACACTGAATGAGTGAGATATTTATTTTATGCAAAATAAAAATAAAAACAAAAACTGAAATTAAATAAAATACTTCAAAAGTAGATAGTCGATTCCTACTTGAATTTCTCTTATTTATTGTCGAGTTTTGAATTACAAGAAATTTGAATTATTTCCATGCGATAATAAGTTAAAATTTTATATGTTTTTGTTTTTTACTACAGGGTGTGCAAATTCGCGAAGCAGATGCTGGTCAACCTTGTACAGAATGTGATAAATGTGAAGACGGATATGAAGCACATAAATGGCGGTAGGTGTTTCAAATTATTACAAAAAAACAAAAATTAAATAAATAACGGTGAGAGCAATTTATATAAGTAGCTTTGATATCAACAATTTCCGGTCTTTCACTTCAATATTTATTGATATAAAAAGTTCACTTTAACGTTTTAATTGCTTTTCAATTGATGGTAATTTTTATTCGATAAAAATTGAAATATTCACCATATTGAAGGTAATTTTCTAAATGAAAATTATATGATGTATATTTGGTTGCCTATAGTGCAACCAATTCTATCTAATAATTCGATAATTATTGGTGTTTGGATAAAACAATTTCGTTTGTTTCTTTTCCAGTTTATTGTTTGAGATTATCAGATTTCTCTTCTATCGTTCCTGTATGAATTTAGACTGAACCAAATTTTATTCGGCCAACTTGACGTTAAGAGAATCAGGATAAAAAATGATTACAAGTTGGGATTTCTCTCATTTTATAATATACATCAAAAATTAATTTCTTTCAAGGGATCTATTCTAAACTTTTTATGTATCTTGCTCGCATTGCGATTTCATTTTCACTAACATCAAAGTCTTGGAGGGTTATTTCATAATTATATTATTATAAGGATGACGTTACTTTTATGTAAGTAAAATTACCCAAAATTCGATTACATCAACCAGTAGTTTAAATTAGAGTGAATTAATTTCGAAATTTTGATTATTCAATTTCTATGAATTCTCAAAATTCCCGATCTTGTACACGAGTATGGAAATTTTTTTCCAATGCTTCAAATCCAAAAATGTCTGAACATATTTTTTCCTGGAATTCGATATAAAAATTCCGAAATTTTGGGCAATCAAAATTGGCGAGAGATTCCAAATTATCGAAGCCTTCTTTTGATGTAATTATAGTGATATGAATTTATTAACAAGCACTAATTAAGCTTCATAAAAAGTTGCTATCCAATTATTGAAAAGCTCCTGTTGATATTATATTTAATTGATATCAAACAACCATAGGTCATCAAAATTATAACTCTGTCCGATAATTTATTGACATACCTAAGATTCAACAGACCATAAAAAGATAATTATAATAATAATGAAAATGATGATAGTAATTAAATAATAATAATTTAAACCGTGAATGTTTTGCCCATATTTTCAAACGTCAAATGATTGCCAGATTTTGAAAATAACTTATATTATACTAAACGCGATTGATACATATATAAATATAATTTTTATTACATCAATAATTTCAATCGTAAATCTCTAATAATACCTCATTAGTTTCATTTGGTCGATTCTGATTGGTATTTAAAATATAATTTAATTATAACTTGTTGTTATGAAAATTTCAAATAAAATCAGTTTTAAATCAACCAATAAAATTCAACAAGTTGGTATTATTTGTCTTAGATAATAAAATTAGGTATATTTCATCCCCTTTGTCCTAAATACGTCATCTTGAATGTATCATAAACCAATTAACAAGACTTATACATACATTTATTATAAAATATAAATATATGGTGGATTTTAATGTAGACTCCTAGAGAAGATTAATTATCTTTTAAAAGAGAAAAATTGTCTAATTTATTGTAATACTAGAAATATTGGTAAATAAGCTCGAGTCTTTAATTTGATGTTATAATGTTTTCAAATAATAAACAGTAATCTGTTTGGGAAGAGAAACACATTAAAACTATTCTAATTCGAATATATCGTCTGTTCTAAAAATAATTACTCTCTCTCTCTCTCTCATTCCATATCTCCATCTTTCCATTAATTTCGAATTAATAAAATCGAACCTAATTCAACTCGTTAAAAATCATTTATTTCATTTTAATGATCATTATTGAATTATGATCAAATCAAATCAAATGGTAATTTTAAAATTAATTCAATTAAATTGATGGTTTGTGTTTAAACATGTAAAAAAAGGGTGCGACTTGATGGATTTTTAGGTGCGTTTATATTTTTCTATTTAAACATTCAGGAAATTGAATGAAAGATATCCAGAATTGATTTCGAATTCTATTTTATGTATATCCTAGAGATTGTTCCACATAATTTATTTTTTATTTTCTCTTATTATCAGTTAGTTGAGATCGGAACATTTTTTTTTATCAACCTAAAATCCACCCTTGTCTATCATTCTCGATTATCTACCATAAGAAAACTGGGTTTTTGATAGGAGATAAGTTTTATCTCGTTTCCATTAAATTTAATCTAAGATTTGTTGAAATTAATTGGAAAACTATCCCGGCGCATCCACCAATTTTAATCAGTTTTTTATTTCAATTTTTATTATCGATCTATGACAAATAAAATTAATTTTAAGTGATTTTAAAATAAATAATAAAAGAAGATATCATAATTATGATGATTTTGAATGGGTCTATTTGTTCGAATTGAGTAAAGGTTGAATCTTGACATTTATTTTCAATATAATGGGGGATTTATCGAGCCGATTTTATAGACGCTATTTTATCAAGAAATAACCAAGGGTGTAACCATTCGTAAAATTATATTATCAATCTCTCATTCTCATAGACTGGAATAATGAAAAAAAAGTGTTGTAATAACCATTACAATATAAATAATAATAATGTTGTTAATAAAAACAGTTTCTTTTTTTAGTAACTTGTTTTTCTTATTTATAAAGAGTACAAATCTCGGTTATTTTATAGTTGTTTATATTCTAAAAATGGTTATTATCGTTTTAATATTTTTACACCTCATTTTTGTTGTCTTTATTGGTTTTTCTCTTATTTCCTATTTGGATTTATATTGACTTTCTATACAAATATGGTCAATTAAATCCTATAAATTGTAAACATATCAAACTATTTATGGTTAAAATTGGATATGTAATCTACAATATTTTTATTAATGTTTGATAATTTGATTTTTTTTTCGAAAATCTTGAACTTGAAGACAAATTGTTCAATTTTGAACTTAATTAAAGGGACTATAATGGAAATTTTCATTATGTTTTTGTTAGAATTTACGAGCCACGATAAACTCGGTGATAATTTTCGTTATTTTGTTTTTTTATGTCAATAATTAATAACAATCAATTGTCTCAATTATTCTATTATATTAATTGATATATAATTTTTGTTTTCAATTGAGACAAATCTTGTCAGGAATTCGTCGTTTTTGGAGGAATTTTTCTAAAATAAGTGATAAAAATTCATTTTAAGATTTAGTCTAAGTGATTTACGATGGCGGCTAATTATACAAATTTCAGGAATTTGGCACAGTTGTCGGTAAGATTTAATATCTCTTTGCCGATTTCAAATCAAAAATAATAACAATCATTATAATAATATTTGAGCTTCTATTGAAATAATGGCGATTTTATTTGTGTAATGAATCATTTAACAATTAACGTTTATTCAAAAATTTATATTTAGAAGATAAATGCTAGTAATATTTTTCTCATATTTATAAAGATCAAAGTTGATATTTATTTTCCCCCATTATTTTCCTTCCCAAAAATTAATTATATTCGAGATATTCATTGTCTGAAATATTCTCTTATCAATCTGTTTTGTTTGTTTTGTTGATTTAATTGTTTGTAATTTACATGTGGGAAAAAGTCGGGATGCGCGCACGCTCTCTCCCTTTTTTTTACGTCTAAATACAGGACCGGCACAACTATAATTCCCATCATTTTTCATCCAATTCCTGTGTCGCTAAGGTCGATAGTTTTTTTTACCTCCTCCTTTCCCAATAAATAAACACCGCGAAATTTAAATTATTATCGAATTGTGTGATTCATGTGAAATTTTTTTACGAAATTTCTACTAACCTAATTGTTGACTTTTTGTGACGTTCAAAAGATTATTGCTTTTTTTTATGATAAAATTCAGTTTTTCGAGTGCACTGTTATAATGTAAATTACAATATTTATAAGAATTGATAATATGTTGAACAATAGTAATAATAATATGAATGATGATGATGTGAATCCTTGGCCAGGACTTACATTGACTTGTGTAAGGATTCTCCAATTATATGCAAAAGTATTCGAACAGGATTTACAACATATCGCAAGGTACTTAATGTAGGTACTCGTTTTTGTTTTTGTTTATTTATTTATTCAATTATTCATTATTTATCGAAATCATTATGATTGCTTGAAGGCCGATCTTATCGAATTTTGATAAAATATCTCATTTATATGGAATTTACTAATTATGTTTATAACTCAATTGTCAATTTTTTTTATACTATTTGGCAAAATATCAATTGTTGTATAATTTTTTGGAATAACAATAGTTTCGTCAATGTTACAAATTTAATTGCATTCGAAATTTGTGTTATTGTTGAAATGAATAGATTACTTGATTGATGATTTTCATCGGCTCGTTTTTTTTTCAGCTAATTAATGTTGAATGAAATGTTATTATTCTATCTTTGATTTGTTTATTTCACTCTAATAATAAATATTTTTGTTAATTTATAAGTTTATGAATAATTGCAAATGACCGGATGTGGGTTTCTAGATTAAATTCAAATTCCGGTTTTGTTATTTTTATTGTTTATTTATCCGAATAGAAATCAAAATTTTTGTTCAATAGTTAATAAATAAGAAAATAACAATAATGTTATGATTTAATAACTTCACGTGGATCTATAGTTAGATTGGTGGTTTATTTTTGGTGAAATTTTCACACACGGAAAATCATCCTACCTGTAAATTCCCTGACGTCAAACTATTTTTCCAAGATAGTACAAATCTATTCTATGTCAAAAATAAATGAATCGAAATTATTGTCAATAAAATATATTTTATGTTCCTGTTAAGGTGACAATGATCAAGTTCAGTCGATAAAGAACAGAAAAAACATCATTTTTGCCAAACCATAAAAGAAATATGACTTGATTTTAAATGCCAATTAGTTCTCAAAGGAAATTCGATGCTTATCGTTCTGTTCTAAATCAAAATAATCAAAACCAGTCTCATTTTAGATTTTTAAATAAAGACTAAAGTCGAAAATATTGACAGGTGGTGGGTAGATCATTTTTTGTCTTTATCTTAATTATTTGTATTCTTTAATAATTGACTTGATAATTTAGACTTTAACTTTGATTGAAGTGTGTTTATATAAGTTCTATTTTAAGAACGTATTCATTCAATAGATTTTTTTCGAATCGTGGTAACACACCGAAAAAACAGTTTGAGTTACATTCATAAAATTGATTTTATTGTCTTGGAAATTTTAGCATTAAAGGTTTATTTCTGGTTAATGTACAATAAAATTAAATTTGTCTATTCCTATGATAGATTGACGCAAATTACTAAGAAAATATGTCATTATGGTGATTAGCTAATTAATTTATCGTAACCTTACACAAGTAATTCAGGCCTTTTTAGAATTAATTTCGATTTCGACTAGTTATTGGATATAAATAGAAAAATTCGAAGTTTTGTACTTCTGGATCGAATAGGCTCTAAATAAAGTTTGTTTAATTATGCAACCAATAGTGCACGTTCGTTGGGATTTTGCCTACGCATCTGGGCGGTTTTGATTCTCAAAATTGGGGGATTTTAGCAAATATTTTTGTGTCTAATAAAAATATATTGGCTAAAATTTTCACTTCCACATTCGACTTTTATGTACGATAAACAAGCGTCAAATTAGGTCCAATTAGTTTTAATAAGATGTCTCGAATTGTATCATTATTTTTATTTGAGATGAAGGGGAGATTTATTCTTTTCATCCGTGCTATAATTTTCCAATTGATTTTCTAAATAAAAAACGAGTACACTTTGATTGATCGTTTCGTAATTTATAAAATATAATGTATGGTTTTATTGATGATTTTCAGAAAAAGTTGTAAGAACTGTCGATGTTTGCGTGATTCCCATGAAATTGTTGCCGAACATGGTGCTAGATCTCGTTTAGGTCTAAATCATATCAATCATGATGGTATTGATGCCAGATCATTGGGATATACGTTTGTACCACCAGGACTTACAACAGCCAGACAAGTAAATTCGATTATTTCCAATTTATTTTTTTGTTGATTTTCTTCTTTTTTTTCGAATTTCTAGGTGGATCAATATTATGCAGCGTTGCCTACTCACGAAGTGCCCAAATTAGGTTCAAAAGGTGAAACTGTACGTTTACAACGTCTTGTTAAACAATTACCAAGACAAGATTTAGCATTGAATGCATGTAAATTTATTGAAGATACATCAAAATCTAGTTATGAAGATTTCATAACTGCACGTAATGAAATAGCATTAGATATAGGTATAGCTAAACCAGCACCACCAAATAGTTTATGTGATGGTTGTAAACGTAATATAACAAATCAACAAGTTAGTATAATTGCACCAAGAATGGGCAGATCAATATGGCATCCTGGTTGTTTTAAATGTACAACATGTAATGATCTCCTAGTTGATTTAGCATATTGTGTTTATGAAGATGAAATTTATTGTGAACGACATTATGCTGAACAATTGAAGCCCAGATGTGAGGGTTGTGACGAGGTAAGTCTCCATTTGATTTATCTAAATTATTTTCAAAAATAAATGATTGATGGATGAATCTTTCCCAAATTCAAACCTAGAAATAATTCGAATCGCTAAAATTACAAATCTTCATAAATAACCACCCTAATCTATAATTAGCGCTAAATTAAAACTCGGAACATCTGCTAAATGTAAATAACGGTATCTGTTTGGAAATATCCAAATAGGCTGACGCTAGTTTAATTCTACTCTCATTTAGATTAGTTGAAATAATTATCAAAGCACGAATTAAGAGTAAGTATTGATTATCTTCGAGAACAAATTTATTATTATTGCAATCTAAAAAAAAAGTGACTGACCCTCGCTGTCGGTATTTTTCTCAATGAAATATAAAAATAGTTTCTATACGGTGGATTATCTCATAATAATGTGGAAATTCGATAAAAAAAAATCTAACATCAGATTTGGATATTGTGCCAAATATTTGAGGATTTTGTAATTTGCCAGATTTTTTGGAGAATAATCGAAAATAAACGAAATTGTTGGGGACGTGTGGCAAAATCATAAAATTTTCCATTATTACATATTTTTTTTTGTTGTTGAATTTCCAAAGAGATTTTAACCAAAAAATTTATCGTTTTTACATAATAGAGTTCAGTAGTAGTTTATGAGTCAAAATTCGATTTTCGGCACAGATCCGGCTCCAATTATTAATTGGTCTTTTTCAATCAAATTTCGGAGTTTTTAGCTAGAATTGTCTAAATTTTACATTTTCATAGTTTAAGAATTATGACTTTTATTACAATTGTTCTCTTAGTTTTCGGGAGCTAAATTCGCGCTTTTTCCTAGAATTTTTTTGTACTGTTCTTGAAACTTTTCCACACAATCAAAGCATTTTTAGAAATTTTAGAGCACGCTGATTGGAGTTGGAAATTTTTCGGTTTCGTGCCAATTTTCCAAATTTCTTTTTTCGATTGAAGCCGATCCTGTCTGTGGTTATTATTGCAAAAATGGAACACTAACAATTTCCTGTTTTCGTTGAATTCCTGCTTATTTAATATCTTTAAATTAGTGGGATAATTGTAATTTTACACACAAAAAATTGAGACAATTCCAAAACTAGACGATAATTCCGCCTAAAATTAGATTATTGTTATTTTTGCCTTGGCATTAATTTTATATTTTATTTATAACTATCAAAAAATTTCCATATTTGTAGATATTTGTTTAAAACTAGAAACAAAAAGTCAATTTTCTAGGTTATATTTTGATTCTGATAATCTAGTATTGGTTTACCATCATTTCTATTTCATTTTAGAAATTTCACTATCCCAGAACTACCACAGATTTAGCTTAAAACTTGCACACGACACTCTTTCTATATTGGTCCAAATGAATATTTCTTAATATTAATACTATTCAAATGTTACATTTAAAATGTTCAACATTATATCTGGTCAAGCCAAACAAGGCTCGGAGCTCGAATTGCAAACTTTATATTAACACCTAGAGAACATCTTCATCGATCAACGATAATTTTTGATTTATTTCAAAAACCAATCTAACCACCTGTTGTTATATTTCCTTTAATGCCAAATTTAAAGACAACTATCGAAGGTCCTTTCTTCGTCGGTCGAGATTATTAATAAGAAAATTCGTAACAACCTTGACCGAATTTTTAATATTCATCTCAATTAATTATGATTCATCAATAAACACTATATGAAAAATTAACATTGTTGGAGGTCTATTTTCGAAAATTACTATCAGAATTATACACGAAACACCTACAAGTTTAATTGGTTTGTTGATGTTAGAGTTGATTGAAAATAGAAATGCATTTGGCGAAATTCTTCAACTATAATTGGAATTGAATTTATTAAAATTAGGTTATAAAATCTTCAAGCTTAATTATAAGCTGTTATTTTGGGCTTGATGCCAATAAAATGGTGGCATTGATTAAGATTTTCGAAGAGGATTAAAAATTATTTATTTCTATTTATAAGAAATGTCGTCATTGATTCGTTATTGTCCTCATCTCCAATAAATCAAGGGTTTGTTCTTATTGTACTTTGATTCGTCGATATCACGTCATTTTCTAATTGTATCTTTATCTAACATCAATTAATTAATATATAATTAGATTTGTTATCTTTATTGTTTTACTAGTTGATTAAATAACTTTGGTTTTAATTTAGGGCTAGACTTTAGCCATTGGCAACGTGTTGAATTTGTCGGATGTAGTTTTTCGCAAATTGGAACTAGTTTTCTGTGCTAATCACTGTGTCTGTTCAAATATTATTTAAAGTGAGGTATTATTAAATTGTAATTTCCTTATTTTTATATTTATAAATATAAAAATATGATGTGATGGGTTTATTATTGTCAGTTTTGGTAGCTTGTGTTGGTGTTGTTGAACTGTTAGATTTCTGTTATAATATTCGCAGAAATTTAATTACAACTCCATTCAATAATAATTTGACAAATTTAAAAAGACAATATCGCAACGAAATCGACAAACAATCAAACTATCCGATAATTAAATGTAATGGAACAACACCAGTTGATGAGGAGATTGAATTAGAATTTCAACACCATGAAATTGGAGTTAAATCTAGATCACCATCGCCGCAAAAATATTTATTAACTGAGCATACAGGTGAAAATCTACCTAGAAAATTTCTAGTTACACAATCGGAAAATTGCCCCGAATTTCGTATCATCAAAAAAGATATAAATGTACGTCCTGAAATTCCTCAAAATCATCAATCTATTGATCGATCACTATCACCGATACCAACAAGTTTCCATGATAGTGATAATGATGATGATTATTTCCGACGATCACCATCACCATATCCATCATCATTATTGATAAATGTACCAAGGAATAGTATTTGTAGTGAATTACAAGAAGTTAATGAAGAATCAAAATCACCAACACCGGAAAAAGCTGAATTAATTTTCGAATCATATAATAATACTTGTGATTATTGGAATGATCGAATTGTATTGAAACGGTCTCACTTAAAAAAATTACGTTCATCTATAACACCAGATCATAATAATTCCAATCAAATTTATAAACTTGAACGTAGAAAATCGAAATCTGAATCGGAAATAACGAATGAAATTTCCCAAATTTATAATGAGAAATTTCTGAATTCATTAGATGGTGTTGTAAAGAAAAAATTAACGAATCAAAAAGGCAAATTGAAAAAGAAAAAATATAAAGGTTCGTCAATTTATGTTGTAGTTGTTGTTGTTACTCTATAATAATTGGAATGTTGAAATAAAGCTTGATTGTTGCTTCATTTTTTTTTCTTCTTCGTAGATGACGTCTTGTCATCGTCTAATGATACAGCTAAAACACTAACTGAAGCAGCTAATGTTCTTAAAAATACCAATAATGGTGGTGATGATGAAGTTGCTGGTCCAAGTAATGTTCCGAAACAACCACCAGAACCATTCTGGGTAAATTCTTAAGCCAAAAAAAAGACCCTAAAGAAAAAAACAATTGTAGTTTTCAAGCTTATATATTACCACTAATTTTAATAAATATTCTCAAATTAGTGCTTTAGTGTGCTTTTTTTTTAAATTTTTGTTTCCTTGGAAACAAATGAACTAAAATTAATATTTAAAATGATTGTGCCGCACCTTTTCGCGTGTTTTAAAATTTTCGAATAAGAGATGGAATTATTTGAATTACTAGAAATGATTATTTTTTTAAAACAGGTGCCAGATGTCCTGATTTCGAATTTTATCCTTGATTTTTAACTGTGTGTGTGTGTGTGTTGTAATTTTGGTGTATTTCAGGAATTTTCAGTTTCAAATTTCTGAATATGAAAACTAAACTTGTTTGATTTGTGATGAGTTATAGGACTTTTCAGTTTATTTGCTCGTATATCAATCAAAGGAAATCTATTTAGAATTTTCCAATTTACTTTGATTTGTTTGCTTATAATTGGAATTTGAAGAACCTTCAATATTTTAATTTTTTATTTAAAAAAAAAAAATAATAAGTGAAATTGAGATAAATCCGTGACACGATTGAATGTTTACCAGGGTCGGCTTTCATTGAACCAATCAAGTTTTTGTTTGGATGCCCCAAAATGCTCAGCTTAGGCTGAATTTTGAGTTTTTCAATTTTCAGAAATATTTGCCAATTATTTCGTAATTTTGTAAATTTTTGGGTATAATTTTCAAGTTTCCTCAAATTTTAGCTGGAATTTCTCATTCAAAATTTTCTTAGACTTCGACTGAGGAATTTTCCAAGCAAAATTTACATTCAATAGAAAAACTGATAGCTGAGGTGAATTTTCCTTTTTCCATTATTCTCGAAATTAAACTGTCGTGTTTCTCATTAAATTTTTTTTTGTGTTGAGGTATTTAACAAAATTTTGATGGTTTTCCATCTTCTCTCGAATCTAGCCAATAAATTTCAGTAGTTTGAGGACCGCTGTCTCGATTTTGTTTCTTCTTTCAATTTTAATAATAAACCGTGAATTAAATCGGATTGATATGACACATGTATCAGTTATTTTTAATATTTTATGGAAAATAATTGAAGTATGCCAAGATTGTTGAAGTAGAGTTGAGTCAGATCTAAAATCTTATTTGTGCTTTGTGCAATTTCAACAATCTTGTCAGAATAATTGATGTTTTTCTAGAAATCATAGAAATAAATAGCGAAATAGCTTTTCTAAATGCAAACCTTTTTTCTATATTTTTGCAATATTATAAGTAATTAATTTTCAAATAGATAAAATAAATAGTGAGCTTTTTGGGTCAGGGATATTTCTTATTACTTTTGTTATTCGAAATTTCTCAATTAAATTGCTGTTGTTATTTTGGATGACATCAATATTTTCTATATCTATAGAAAATTTTTCGTTATATTTTCGTATATTTGGATACTGAAAACTAACAATACCAAATCCACCACCACTCGAAAAATTTTCTATGAGAAGAGACGGCATATAATATTATTGCACCCGGCACCACGTCCCATATCATTTTCTAAAAATATAAAGGGAATAGCTTAGCCGATTTACCCATCTAACAGAATTCAGTCGCTGGCCACAATTTGAATCAGAAAGTGTAATAGTAGTTTGTTATTTGGTGGATTAGATATTCAATAATTCTATATTGATTAATAATGGGCGACGTTGAAGTTCATTCCAATTTCACCATTACCGAAAAGAAAACGAAAAAAGTTAAAAAAACAACAAAACGACGTGAAGAAAATGATGGAGAAGTTACAATAACGGAAATCGAACGCACTAATGGAACTCAAGGGTATGTGGCGGTGATTCAAGAATATACAAATTGGAAAATTTAACGAAAGAAGTGCAACAAGTGAAAATATCATTTGTTATACTTCTTCGGATGGATATTTTCCAAGAAAATTCACCGCCGCATACCCTCATATTAACAAAAGGTACATCCTAGTGTGTCATAGAAAAACATCTATTTGATTCAATACGAGATTTTCTTGATTTTAGTGAGCTTGTTTTGTATTTTGTTCCTTGTTCTTCAATTTCGATGGATTTGAATTTAATTTTGGATTTCTTTCAGCTTATTTTCAGTGGCGAATACACCAAGGCCATGAACAAGGACTGGCATGGTCAACATTTCTGTTGTTGGCAATGCGATGAAAGTTTAACAGGTCAACGTTATGTCCTCCGTGATGATCATCCCTATTGTGTGTCCTGTTACGAATCGGTATTTGCAAATGCTTGTGAAAAATGCAGCCGAACTATTGGAATCGATTCCAAGGTACTTATCAAAATAATTCCCCCT
>JAZBGZ010000234.1:23614-42842 GCA_037414795.1 Stenodera caucasica | reverse complement strand
ATAAGCATTGGCATGAAGCATGCTTCTTATGTACAACATGCGGTGAATCATTAGTTGATAAACAATTTGGATCGAAAGGCGATCGAATTTATTGTGGACGTTGTTATGATGAACAATTCGCTTCACGTTGTGATGGATGCCATGAAATCTTCCGGGCAGGTAAAATTATTCCCATAATCTTTTTCCGAATTCAACGAAAATTTACGTCATTTCTAATTTTGGTTATGTTCTAAATGTACGACCAACCTTTCACTTATATTTCTATACACGTTATCGTGCCAAAAACACGAAAAAAAAAAACAAATCCGACCATCTGCCGGCACTTTAATTTTGGCAAATACGACAAAAGATAGATTGTTTATTCAATTATTATGTTGTTGAATAATTATTGGATACGAGCCAAATTATAATGTTTGGGTAGTTTTATTATAAAAACTACAATTTATGCTAATTCGGTTTAGATCATCGTAAAATCCATAAATTAACACCACTCTATAATTTATTGCATTAATCAATATAATTTTATAATTACTGCAATAAATTAATTTATGTAAGAGACCTGTCGTTCTCTCGTCACACACTTAAAAGGTGTTAGTTTTATTTATAATCATGACTAAAACTAAATACACAGGTACGTTGTTTTGCATATTTTTCCAATAACCAAATTGAGAGAATCACGTTATAACCGGTTGTTGATAAATAATTGTAAATAGTGAAATTGAAAGTATTTTTTTTTAAACATTCGAAAAAAAACAAATGAATCAAAATCTATGTCATCTAATAAAATATCTACAGTTAAGAGAGCGAAAAAATCTCGTTACAACCATATTTGGCTAATAATGATTTCAATCTATACCATTTTCGTCCGAATAAATAAATTGATACTCTTTAAATCGATTGAATTGTTACCATAGAAAATGTCATAATTACACAATATTTAATTAGAATTAGAACATATGGCCAATATGATAATTTGATTAATTGTGGTGAAAATCGATTAATCGGATAATTTCTCGTAAAATTTCCCCTATTTACCAAAGATATGCGTGTCTCATATATTGTGTTGGTGTTTTCTTTTTATTTTATATTAAATAAGTTGCGAGAGTAGGTAGAGGTAGGATTCGTATTTTAACCTTGTCGAGACATAAAATTGTTGTTTGACGGATATTTCGTGAGACTGGTACGAAAAGATCTACACCACAATTTATTATAAAATTACCATTTATTTATACAGTTTTGTTCTATAGAGTGATTAAAAAATTGTGATGTTTTTTAATTAATTAAATCGATTGAATTATGGCCGGATTATTAAGTGATCAATTTAAAACTAGATTAAATTTACAAACAAAAACAGTCGGTGAGGAACGTATTAAAAAAGCCAAAGAACGTAATGAGGATGTTGCTATTTTATCGATGGAATTACCCGGTGATAAGAAAAAATTCAAATGCTGTTTAGATAAGGATTGTCTGATGGGCGACCCTACTAATTTGTCCTTAGGTCAGTTAATCAAATAATAATAAAAAAAAACAACGAACAATTAAAACTGTTTATTTAGATTTTTTCTATAAAAATCGTAAATTTAATTAGCAACGCAACTGTTGTTTTTCGTAGTGTAGCAGTAAAAGATTATCTACCCTCGTAAAATTATTCAGATTAAATCAGTTATTGTTTCAACCCCGACTCGGCTTTATTTCCGAGTGGTTTTATTATTTAATAGAATGATTCACGGATATTTAAAAATATTAGTAATCGATGAGTATCATCCCACGTTGTAATCTCGTTTAATTTATATTAACTTTAAACGGATTAACGTGGGTTAAATACGTTCAATTTCCCATTTAAAGTCGATTTGTATAGAACGTGGGTTTTCGGGTTTTTTTACAAATATTAATAATACGAGAACAAAAGAGGTCAATGTTACCAGACGGAATTTATTTAACATAATTAAAATTTTAAATTTAATTTAATTGATGATTCATTTTTAATTAATCGATTATGAAACAGGTACGAAGAAGATGGAATATAAAACTAGACAATGGCATGAGAAATGTTTCTGTTGTTGTGTATGCAAAGTACCTATTGGTACTCAAAGTTTTATTCCTCGCGAACAAGAAATCTATTGTGCTAAATGTTATGAGGAGAAATTCGCTACTCGCTGCATTAAATGCAATAAGGTAATATAATTTCTTATAATTATCCAATTATAGTTATAATTTTGTTTTATTATTTTTTAGGTGATCACTAGCGGTGGTGTGACTTATAAAAATGAGCCATGGCATCGTGAATGTTTCACATGTACGCATTGTTCGAAAAGTTTAGCTGGTGAACGTTTTACTAGCCGCGATGAGAAACCATATTGTGCTGAATGTTTTGGTGAATTATTTGCTAAACGTTGTTATGCTTGTAATAAACCAATCACTGGTATTGGTGGTACGAAATTTATATCGTTCGAAGATCGACATTGGCATAATGATTGTTTCTTTTGTGCCTCATGCCGTACCAGTTTGGTAGGACGTGGTTTTATTACCGATCAAGAAGATATCATTTGTCCGGAATGCGCCAAACAAAAATTAATGTAAATTAATAGAATTTAAAACAAAAAAATTAAACAACAAACGTGATATCAAAATTCATACATTTACACATACACGTTAATAAACGCACACACATCAACATAATAGACACACACACATATATACACACAAATTACACGAAAATTACGAATTGTCCACTAATTGGACTATTTCTAATTTAAATTAATCGAAATCTAATTTATATACTTATAATTAATTTTTATTGGGAGAATAGTTATTTGAAACAATGCTTTAGCTATTAATGTTAATTAGTTAATTTATATACCTAACAATAAACTGCTTTATTATCATCATTATATCGATTGAATTTATATCAGCAATATCAGATTCTAAATTTTTGATGGAATTTAAATATCCTATAATAATGAAAAGTTGCCTTAAATTTTGTAATATCGATAGTAAATAATAATCTATAGCCAATCAATATATTTGTTAACGAGTGATTGTTACAAGCTTCTTTTCTTTAGTCATAGATGTCTTGATATCAATCAAATTTTGTATATTATCTTATTAATTGTTGTAGATATGTATACAGCTTTATAGCAGTTATATTATAAATGAGAGCAAATTTGGTGCTATTTGAGTAGATAGATTCGATTTTTTTTAATTATTTTTGAATCATTTATTAGTTTAGTTTCAAAAAAAATATATAGTTTATTAAATAATATTAATAATAAAAAGAATAATGCTTATTAATGGACGAAGATAGAAATGTTATTAATGTTATATTTGTTTAGTTTTTAACCAATATATTTGTAATATAATACGTAATTTCTGTAACGTTCTGGGACTGTTACGTTATTGTTATGCTTTTTTTAAAACACACAAAAAACAAGGGCTTTGCTTTAGGGACATTGTTATATTCCTTAATAAACATCAAGGATAAATATTTAATTTTCATTTCATCCAAATTTTACAATAACAATACTTAGGATTGCCATACATTCCAATTACAAATAATTAAGCTAAAAAACTTGAAACAAAATTGAATATTCGACAGGACGTGCGAAAAATTGGCCCAAAGAGAAATTTTTTGGAGGATTTTCGTTGAAAATGATGGAAATCGCAGTCGAGATGGGATTGTCTGTGCAATTCTATAGATATCTCATCTCTACTGTGATTCGAGTCGTTTTCAATTTTGAGGTTGTTAATTAATAGGATAAACAACTGATTCTAGAAGTATTGAAAAGAAACTGAGGAGAAATCCGAAATTTTGACAGAAAATCTAAAACACAATTCGGAAGCAGATATGTTAGACAAAGGCCAAAATTCAACTGAAACCTTCACTATTTCAATTGAGATTCGAGCTTTTGAAATTACTATGAAAAAAAAATTGTTGATAATGTAACGTAACTGAGTTTACATGAAATTTAGATGAAAATGATGGTTCAAAATAAATCACTTTAAGATTACTTAAATTACATCTCTATAGTAATTTAGGTTTTCTCATCAGTTGAAAAGTATGGCAACCCTAATAATAATAATAATAATAATATAAAAATTTACAAAGATCTTCTACATCAAATTATTTATCATTTTTTTGTAATCCTTCTATAGAAACACTCAATTGTTCCAATCGTTGTATCAATTGACTCATTGTATTTTGTGAACGTCTTAAACTTTCATCATTTAATGATGGTACAGTGGCTGCACCTAAATCAAAATGTAATTTAGCCAATTTCTCTTGTTGTTGTCGTATATTCGTCATTTGTTCCATTGAACAACCACTACCAAATGCACGTAATTTACCAGAATGGAAATCGGATAATAATCCTAATAGGGCCCTTTCCATATGACGTACATCCGGCACTTCAGATATAAAACAATGATGTCTAGCATTGGTCGTATTATCTTAAGTGTTCAAGTGCACAAAACACAAACAATCGAAAAGAAAAAGAAAACAAAACAATAAATCAAACTAATAATAATAATAATTGCAAATGATAAACTAAATAATACCAACAAATCCAATAATGTGGTGGATTAAAACGAAATAATAGTGATCATAACAACGAAATATTTAGAGTGTAATATTAATTATTATGTGAATGATAATAAACTCACCTTTATGTACATTACGGGGACGTGCTGTAGTTGTTGTTTTCGAAATGTCTCGATTTTGTCGTCGTTCGTTCACATAAGCAATACGTGAATTGCCTAAATTCAAGTTAGAATGTGGTTTTGTACCGAATTTTGATACAGAACTGTGACTTGTATTGCCCGATGAAGACATCTAGAAGATTATACAGAAAATAAACGACTTAATTATGGAATTATATTGTTATTTACATACTTTATTACTACGAACAGGAGATAAGATTTTAACGTCAGCAATATTATCATCTTGTAATAAACTATCATCGTTCTCACCATCCACATCACTAGGCACTAATTGTTGTAATTCGGAAGTTTCTATGCGGGATTCCATTGGATTATTTGATAAAATGTTATTCTTCTCAAATAAAAACAATTTTTAAGGTTATGTTATCGAAAATGACAGTGGTCACCTAATTTCCAAGTCTACCAACGTTACATCCATGATATCTTAATCGTGTATTGTTGATTGCCAGTATTTCAAGGCGTAATTGAAATGTGAGGCTCCAAATAGTTGGGCACCCAAATCTACAATGTGTATTTTTCCAATAAATACTTTATTGTTTTACAGTATACTACAGTATGATAATATAAGACTAATTATTGTTGATTCATCAAAGTTGATGTTTTATGGTTGGTTTATTTTACCAAAAAACAAGATATTCTTACGATTTTCTTCCAGTTTTACCATGAACGAAACGATAAATGGATGATCCGCTGTGAATTCTATGTCTTCTTGCTTCCATTTGGCATATTTACGTCTGATAATAAAACCTGAAATGGGATGACAACTTTAAAAAAAAATTTCAAATTTCGTTAACGTTAGTAATTTATGTTAACATCACCTTGTTAGTTCGTTATGCAAGTCAAGCTTCATTCTACAAATCAAACATTACATTAAAATAAAATAAAAATACAACTACTTTCTCGATTGTTTTATTCAATTTATATTGACAATATTACAAATAAGGCATCAAAATATTGAGTTGATTTAAAATTTGTTGACTCGTCCAAAAAATAGAATTCCATTGGTTTTAGATTTTATAAACATCGAAAATGGATGATTAGCAATAAATTCATTAGGTTCACTTATCGGTACAAATTCTAATCCTAAAAGAATTAAAATAAATAATTGGGATTTAAAACGAACAGATTCCGTTATTAATTGTAGAGATTAGCCTATTTTTTTCGATAAAAATTATTATCTTTGAATTCTCGAGAGAAATTGTTCGAAAATTTGTATGAATTATCAAGAATCAGAGCCTATAGATCAAATGAAAAACAAATTAGACTTTATTTCAAAAAATTGATAAGACAATCAGCTATAATATAAATCGAATAACAAACCAAATGAGTGAATATTTCTAATTAACATGCTCACAGACTCTCCCATTAAATAAATTAATCACTCGATCTTCCAGTTTCAGAACAATTGTGAAGATGAACGGACGATCTGCTGTGAAATTAACCTCTTCCACTTGACGAAACGATTTAAATTTGAAGATAACATCTAAATTTGAGAGAAAAATTATTTTCATATCTATAACTGAACGATTATTGTGTGAATTAGTGGTAGAAACTGTGCAAAGATTTGAGAAAATAATAACGATGATAGTTTAAAAGTACGATTCGTTTTCCCGGCGCATCCACCATTTACACCAAACATACAAATATATTTATAATGAGTTGATGGAAATAAGGAACACTAATAATTCACAAGCACCAATAATTATTTCACCCGGCGCATCCACCATTTTAACACTCACTAGAAACCTATTATTTAATTTTTGTTAATTGAGAATGAGAATTTTTTTTTAATAATTTCCCATGAACATGAAAATAGTATTAGAGGCACCACAGTTCAAAAAATGAGATCTAAAATAATAAAAGTCCAGTAATTTATTAATTTCAAAGTCTTATAAAATTCTAACTAACACGAAGATTTCTGCAATGAAATATTTATTGATTGAGATTTTCTGAAAAATGACAAAACTAGTTCGTAGAATCGATTTACGGTTTCGAATATTTTCCCACGAATAGAGTTATCGGCGTATTGTGCGAATTTTGTTGTATTTTGAACAAGAATGGACGATTTGCGACGAATTCTTGGACTGGTGGAGGTGCGGACGGTGGAAGAATCATAATACCTGAAAAATAATATTGAAAAATCCACCAAATAATTTCAGTTATGATGAATTCGATGATCTCAGCTCTTTCAACACAGATCTTGATATGATTTCATTTTTTACATGCAAGGCTCAACTAATTCCTGAAAAAAACATACTGAAAGATTTTCGCAATAAACAGAAAAATTTACAATCTTCTAAAATTTTCTCTCGTGTTGGAATCCATGCTGAAAAAGCTGAATTTACGATTACGTTTATTTGAAATTAGAGAAAATGAGTTATCTAAAAAGTAATCTATTTTTGATTATTTACTCCATTTTCGGACGATTTATCGAGACAAAATCAGTTCGGGGTCGTTTAATGAAACAACTGAATGGTGGTTCTATATTTTATTATGAATCCGCTTAATTTTTCTGGAGCCCAGTTTTCAGGCCTATTTGAGTGATTATTGACCACTAAAGCGTCCACTGAACAAAACATTTTTGAGACCATCAGATCTTTGGACAATATGGTAAATAAACGGATGATTTACTTCCATATTATATAGGAAATAACCACCAATACGATCACCGAAATCTGCCTCTGAGATAAACACAAATAAATCAATAATCATCACAAAAAAAAACAAATTTAATGGGGTGAAAATCATTATTAATAAAATGACCAAATTTAAGATTAAATTTTATTGAATAATGCTGAAAACTCTCAAATGATTATGGTTTTAGATATTTGCCCAAAAATAAGGGGCTATTTCCATATCCAAAAATCCCAAAAATGAATGGATGATCTGCTGTTAGCCAACTTTCTTCAAACAAAAGCGAATCAAGATGCACCACCGCAGCTGAAAACAAAGCAGAAAGAACGGCAATACATCATGAATTTGCCCAATTTTCACCCAAAGAGCTCAAATTAGAATTGCTGATGAAACTGTTAATCAAAGTTATATTCGTTCTAAGCAAAATTCTATCGCTCCCAACGCTTGAAATTAGTGCCAAAGCCAAAAGACATTACAATAAGAACAATAAAACGGGTTTGTTTTGGTTCATCAATAAAACAGCTTAATTTTCAACAAAGATCATATATATTTCGATAGGCCAATTTTATTCTATTTATAGTTTTGAAAATTTGGTAAAATTTCTAATTTGATGTAAAATCAATTTTCCGATGGATCACTGACGCGTCCATTAAACAGAATATTTTGTACATTATCACTGGATTTTCGAACAATACGGAATATGAATGGATGATTGATTTTCATACCGTGTGTGCGACGAGCTACACGATCACTGAAAATTATTCCTAAGACAAAATAAAATGATTAAATACTTGAATGCAATTATTTATTCAATAATTATAGCGTTAGTACAGAATGAACTTTGAATTAAACGAAAATACTGTAGTTATTCACTCAAAGCTTGGAAAATCTGCCCAAAAATAAAGGACTATTTCCAGGACCGAAAATCCCAAAAATGAAAGGATGATCCGCTGTAAACCATTTTTCTGAGTCGAATGATATCGATTCAACTTGCAGTACCACCTCTAAAAAGACCAAAGCAATCAATTCAATACAAAAATTACCATATTGTTAGATTTTTCAAATTCATGACTAACAATTTTACCAAAACCACCCTAAACCCTTTACAGAATACCTGGGAACTTTGAAAATTTCATAGGTATTCAAAAACGAATCTTTAGACTAAACTTCTGTT
The DNA here is from genome assembly GCA_037414795.1 of Stenodera caucasica. NCBI lineage: Eukaryota > Metazoa > Arthropoda > Insecta > Coleoptera > Meloidae > Stenodera > Stenodera caucasica. The sequence continues at coordinate 34,318 of JAZBGZ010000234.1, read as the reverse complement.
TATTGATCAGCTATAAATGGTTCACTTTAAAAAGGATACTTAATAATAATCATGATTCCGTTTTAGAATTCCGATATTCGTCCAATAAAAAGCGGAAGTTTATTCAATCCGTAAACTATAAAAACGGAGGGCCTATTGGCAATGAAGAATTTGGGATCTGGGAAGGAGAGAATAACAGAGTCTGGAACATTCTCAAACAAGACTGAAACAAAATCAAAAATAAAATGAGATATTTTCACGAAAATGCTTTTTTCAATTCGATTAACGTCCAAAAAAAATGGAATTTACACAGTCCCTCAATAATAAAGTCACCCGTTAGTCGTTCAGTTTTTAATATTTAGTTCATCAATAAAACAGCACGATATTCAATAATAAAATTTATATTTCAATAAGCCACATTTATGTTAAGAATTTTCTATCGTTTATAGTTTTGAAATTTTGCCAAAAAATAACGGCACGTTTTCACGTCCAAGTATTCCAAAAATGAAGGGATGATCGGCGACAAACCAAATTTGTCGAACTGGTAATACCGCCGAATAACTCACCGATACAATAGCAGCTGAAAATCATATTGTATCTTTTATAAAAAATTAAAAAAACAAAAAAAAATTGATATTTCCCAAGGGGACAAATACAAAAAACATAAATAACATCAACAATGATAATAAATTATGTGGTGAATTTCAGCTGATATCTCTCTAATTTAATGAATAATCAATTTTCCAATGAACGAGGACCACTGAAACGTCCACTAAACAGAACATTGTGCACGTTATCACTTGTTTTCTGATGAATATGGAATATGAATGGATGATTGATTCTCAGATCGATTATTATACGAGCTGAACGATAACTGGTGATCAAGCCTAAGACAAAATAAAATAATCAAATTTATGAATGCAATTGTTTATTCTAGTATAACGATTAGTAGTATCAATAGAAAGGACGTACTTTGGTTATTTACAATTAGTTAGTACACTTAAATTTTTGAAAATCTGCCCAAAAAAACAGAGACCGAAAATTCCAAAAATAAAAGAATGGGTGACTTCAAACCATTCTTCTTCAATTGGACAACATTTATAGAAAGACGAAAACAGTCAATTTAACAACGAATATGTCAGTTTTTTCCACACCAAATTTACCATCAAAATATCTAGGAAAAGCTCCGAAATTTTGTATCAACCCAAAAACGAACGAATATTGAAAGATAATAAAAATTGATGTTTTGCTTCCTAGAATTTCGACACTCGTCCAATAAATAGTGGAACTCTATTTGGTCCAAAAACTATAAAAACGAATGGCTTATCAGCAGTGAAAAATATGGGACGTAGAGGACTTATAATGAGAGAAGTTGGTACAGCCACGACAACAGCTGAAACAGAATAAAAAAAATCCATTGTTTTAAAATAAAATTATACGCTCATCACGTTCATACGAGGAATACGATTTTTCACAAAAATGTTCCTTCTAGTGCTTTATATAAAAAAAAAACAAGCGCTCCATTTTATTTTTGAGTTTTCCAGCCCCATTCACAATAAAGATGAAACGTTCACCATTTTAGTAAGAAGGTTAATACACAATTTTTCTCTAAACTAAAGACCAGATATTTTCCCAAAATCACCTTAAGCCTTTCGCAAAATATTCGTAATTTTCAAAATTTGTGAGTATTCAACATAAATCTTCATGCTAAATTATCATAATCAAGAAACATTACTACAGGTATAAAAATAGTTGAGACAAATTCAAAAACCGGATCTATTGTTTTAATATGAAAATTACAGGCTAATTATAGAAAAATAAATGTTGTTTTATGTGCATTATTAAGATATCCGAAGAAAACTGTAATTTTCCAGCCTTATATAATCTACCGATATTGGGAGAACGATTATCAATTATTTGATTCTAAATCTAGTTCATTAATAAAACAATACAATTCAATAAAAATTGTTTATGGTTTTGAGAATTTGCCCAAAAATATTGCCACGTTTCTGTGTCCAAAAATCCCAAAAATAAAAGGACGATCAGCTATAAACCATTCTTCTGGCTCAAGTGAGAGCCATCTAGCGACTAACACTAAAAAAATGAAAGAGATCAATGTAGTAAAAAAGTTAATGCATATATGATAGCGTTTCTACACTAAAGACCAGATTATTAGTCCAAAACTACCCTTAACCCTTCACGAAATATATAAATTTTTCAAAATTTGTAGCAATTCAAAAACATATTTTCATGCTCGCTTAATTTCGACATTCGTCCAATGAAAAGTGGAACTCTATTTGGCCCTACCTGTTAGTTTTTCAACACTTGAGACCTAATATTTATCCAAAACTAACCCGAACTTTTTACGAAATATTTAATGTTATTGAAAATTTCTAATAACTGATAAACACATCTCTCTGCTCAATTTTTATTCATTATAAATCGTCGATTAAGAAAATAATAACGTTTTGATGATTTTTATCCTAGAATTTCGAAATTCGTCCAACGAAGAGTGGAACTCTATTCGGTCCAGAAAGTACAAAAACGAAGGGCTTATCAGCAGTGAAGAATATGGAACGTGGAGGATCGATAATAGCAGAAATTGCTACAGCAATAACAGCTGAAACAAAAACAAAAAACGAATCGAGAAAAATAATCGATACAATTCAAAAGTATTAAAAAAAAAGAGCACGTAATTTTTGTTTGGCTTCCCAGGAGTTTTTAGTTTTCGTGAATCATTTAGCTGATTATAAAACGATTAAAATTTGAACTATTTTGGAGAAAATTTCGTCAACTATTAATGTAATCTGATATTAAAACGCTTAATTTTGATATTAACATGAATTTATTTTGTATAATTATATTAGAAATTAGATAATATTGCCTAAAGTTACTTAAGGCTTCATAAATTTCCCCAAAAACAATGAACTATTATTAGGTCCGAAAATTCCAAAAATAAAAGGCCGATCCACTGTGAACCAAACATCTTCATTTGGAAGCGCAGCCGAAAAGAAGACACCTACTTCAGCATCTAAAAATTTATGTATTTTCTTACATCATAATTATTCAAATAAACACAAAAATTAAGCGGTTCACTAATAAGAATAGCACAAAGTGAAATTTAAGTTTCTTAAAGGATTAGAGAAGCAGGATTGAACAACTCTACTTGGTGACATTAAAATAAGAAAAGCGACATTTTTTTATCGTGAAAAAAAATTACTTAAGGCTTCATGAATTTGCCCAAAAACATTGCATTATTATTAGGTCCGAAAATTCCAAAAATGAAAGGTCGATCAGCCGTAAACCAAATTTGTTGAGGTGGCGATAATGGGGCGGAAAAGCCAACCAATACAATACCTAGAAATTTATATAATTATTTGGATAAATCATAATTATTAAGAAATCAAAAATTACACCAAAATAAAATTGAAAAGTTATACCACACATAAAAATTGAAAGGGTTAAGTAGGTACATAAAAAAGTTTGCTATTATAAGTGAAATTTCAATATTTCAGGATTCTTAGAGCGGAATTTGATAGCTCTACATAGTGAAATTATGCTCAAAATTGAAAAAGCTTGATTCTATCTTAAGAAATTAGGTATTTTGAAAATATTGAGAACAATTTAAGATTTCTGGAATTTGCCTGAAAACAATGGACAATTATTAGGTCTGAGAATTTCGAAAATGAAAAGTCGATCAAAAATTATGCGTTTATAATAATCAAAATTATTCCGGAATAGAAATAAATTTGAAAATTATAACGCAACAAGTACACATAAATATTAAACGGGTTGCCTATAATAAGCACATATAAAAGCCTACTAAAATTGAAATTTGAGTTTTCAGGATTATTTAGGATATGATTTGATAACTCTACATGGTGAAATTGTGTTCAAAATTAAAAAAGCATGATATATTTATTTTTCTATAAATTTCATTCAAGGCTTGCTGATTTTGCCCCAAAACAATGGAATCTTTTTAGACGTATAAATTCCAAAAATAAAAGGTCGTTTAGCTCTAAACCAAATTCTTCGAGGTTGTAGCGGCAACGAGGAACCAAAACCGAACATCACAACAGCTAAAAAAATTGTGCATTTACATCAATCAATATTATTCCTAAATCAAAATTAAATAGAAAATTATGGAAAACTAAAGTAAACATAAATAGTTCTCAAGTCAAATTACGATTTTTTTAGGGTTGTTGAGGCAGGATTAGACAACTCTACATAGTGAAATTGTTTTAAAAAATGGAAAAACTGTGCTCTGAAAATAGCCCTGTATTGAGAAAAATGTTACTTAAGACTTTATGAATTTGCCCAAAAACAATGCAGTTTTATTCGGGCCGAAAATTCCAAAAATAAAAGGCCGATTAGCTGTAAACCAAATTGGAGAATGTGGAGGCAGCATTGGGCGAATTATGCCGGGTTTCTTAACATCTGAAAGTTTTTATGTTTATTCCTATTAATCAAAATTGTTCAAAAATCAAAAAATAGAATAGTAAATACTAATGCAACAACTACACATAAATAATTAACGGGTTGTTTATAATACTAAACATTTATAAAAGCCTGCTACTAAAAGTATCCACAAGTAAATTTCAGTTTTTCAGGATTTTTGGGGCGACATTAGACAACTACTACTACTGAAAAAATTGTATACCAAATTATTTATAAATCAAAACTAATGAGTTAAAAAAATATAGTATATTATGACGCAATACATAAATATTAAGCTGGTTGCCTATACTATACATTTATAGATCTTGTTAATTGAAGTTGAATTTCAAATTTCCAGGACTCAGGATCAATAAATTCAACTTGTGGCAAAATTGCTTTAAAATATATATTTTCCAATATAAGTGAAACTGTATTATAAATAAGTTATATAATTGAGGTATTATAACAGTGTGAAAAGACTAAAAAAAGGAAGCAATCTAAACAAAGCTTGTTGTCGTTGAGTTATAAAGAGAAATTATTTTTTAAAGTTCATCGTGATTGTGAATTTGTGAAAATGATAATTTCCCGTAAAATAAACTATGGGCTTTGTTATAGATTTTTGTTGTCAATAAAAATATAAATGGATGATCAGCGTTAAATTCTTCACAATTACTGATAACGAGCGATCTTTTGCATCTAATGAGGACGCCTGTGAAAATTCAATTTATTTAACAAACATTTAGAATTTCAAATCTACCAATAAACAAATAACTACAATATAGATGGGGAAAAACTAACAAATTCAAAAAGAAAAATAAACAAAATTAGAATACAGGCGTTAAATAAAAATCTCTAGAAACATTCAAATTTTCTTTAAGTAGTTATAAGTATTGAAATAATTGAACGTTTTTCAAGAGAAATAAAGCTACCATAATTTTTAGGCTTTAGTAGGATTAGTTATACGTCCAGAAAATAGAATATTTCTTGATTCTTGTGATTTTACAACCAAATAGATTAAAAATGGGTGATCAGCCTCAAATTTTGGTATTGGAGCAGGTCGTACAAGACTACATCTCATCATCATCACCATGCCTAATTATAAAAAAAATTTGGAAACATTGAATTTAGTAATTTTGGAAATTCCATACGAAAAATTACAGTAAATAAAAATTATAAATTGCATAAAGCGTAAACAACACAATATGATCGAAACTGAAAAAAATCCCCGAATGACTTTAAGAAAAAGGATCTGTAATTTCGAAGAGAATAACAACTAAATTATTACTAATAATTTTTTGATTACTACAAAAACAATACATCATTATTTTCAATTTTGAGCATGTTCAAGTTCAGTTATACGTCCTGAAAATAAGAAATTTCTTGTTCCTTGTATTTCTACAACCAAATAGAATACAAATGGATGATCAGCTTTAAAGTTAACAATCTTAATTTGAGCTCCAAAGCTACATGTAGCCATCATTTCCATTCCTGGTTATAAAATTTAGTGAGATTTTTTTTAAATTATATACTTGGCACACAACTACAGACTAAACGCAATTTACAAAAATAATAAATAGAAATCTAGACTGCATCTAACAGAGATTGATGCATAATCAAAATAATTTTTTTAATTTGTAAATAATTGAATAACTATAGCAACATGATAAAATACAACAGCATTGATTTTAAGCATATAGAGGTCTAGCTACACGTTCAGAAAAAAGAATATCTATATTTTCTTGTGAATCAACAATCGAATAAATATAAATGGATGATCAAACTTGAGTCTAGTTGGCATTCGAGAATTATCCAACATTATTTTCACCCCTAATTGCGGAATTCAATAAATTAAAATGAATTTTTCCGAAAAAATATCAATAATCATAAAAATTAATGTAACATAAAATAATGATAAGTCCTTTGTAATTAAACTGTAAAAATATTATTTTTCCATAAAATATACGAATTTTATTATCTATTTTTTTGTTATCAATGCGAACACGAAGTAGTGACTAATTAAAAGTTGCTTTTGAAGAAATTTTATTATTTTTTTATCTAATAAATATTTAGGTCCAAAAAATTGAATATTTCTAATTTCGTATTTGAAATAATTGGAAAAAAATTCTAAATTATTAATATCGGATCGAATCAAAATATCTATTTGACAGATTCAAACAAATTTAGGCTTATTTATACGTCCGAAAAACAAAACATTTTCCAAATTCATCGATTTTATAGTTAAATATATAATAAATGGATGATCAGCTTCGAATACTGGAATTGGAGGCCGATGAACATATTTCCTTTTCATGACTATCCTCAGACCTTTGTGGAAAAAAAATAATCACAAAATCTACTTAATTGAATTTTTTCAATAAATTCGAAAAAACAAAACATGCAATTGTTATAAAAAAAAAAAAATTGTATTAATTGAACTGATTAATTATAATTCCTAATAGTTATGACTGAATTCTAAATAGTCAACGATAAAATTCAATCATAAATTTTAACTGATTTATTGAATTCCAAAAAAATTGGTCAATTCAAAAGCAAAAACAAACATAGAAAAAATGGGCGTATTATCGAGAGTTTAATTGCAAACAGATAAAACTGAACGTCCAGAAAGAACAAAATTTCCCAATTTTATAACCAAAGAGGTTTGATAAACTAGAAATTTTAAGTCATTGATATAAATAAAATAAATAATTAGGTACCTATCCAAAAAACTTCATTAAATTGATTTCAATTTAAGAACGACTTGGACTTAAACGACTAAATAAGTTATTCTTGATTTTGTTAAAATTTATAATCAAATAACATAATCACTGATCATTGATCAGCTTCGAATAAGATCCTTAATATTTGCCCACTTTCTAGTCAAAACTAACAAACTTTATGAAATTAAGTCGAATCAACAAACATGCAATTTAGTAATTTGAAGTGAAACACCAAAAAAATTTGTTATCAATTTTTCTGAAAACAACGATAATCCTAAAGTTCTTCAATTATATAACTTCTTATTAATAACCGATTATAGGCGATTAAACTTCAATTTTTTGTTTTGGTATTATTAAACAAAAAAAAAACAAGATTAATAAAAAACAGACAAAAGAAAACAAAAACAAAAAGAACAATTGAAAAACCCATCGTCACGATCACAATTCAACGACAACAAATACAATAAAACAAAAAGCAACTGGAAAAACCCATAAATTAGTTAAAATATGAAAAAAATTATAATAACAAAAACAAAAATAAAGCAATAAAATCATAAAGCAATGATTATATTTATTGAAAATCGGTACTTACCAGTAGCGGCAGCAGCTTCAGCACCTTCTTCATTGACTTCAATAAAAGCTTTTTGTACAACTTTACTAACATATAAATTTTCGCCTGGTGATAATGGTATCATTCCTTTGAAATTGGCTTTATCTTGATCAAAAATAATACCAAGACCCATCTGTAATTAGTTAATTATTTCAAAAAAGAATTAGTGAATTTTTCTAAAAAATTCATTTGAAATTTACTTTGTCTAAAGAGTCTTCTAAATTGGTGGTAGTTTCAAATTTGAATTTGGGCATAGAAACAGTAACTTCAGTACGCCACATGCCTTGTGTTATATTACTTAAGTCAATATTTTCCAATTTTTTTTCTAAAGCAGTTATGCCAGTCTTCTCATTTGGTAAAATAATCACCATACTGAAATCACCGTTTTGATAAGGCATTTCTAAAATTTGTGCGTCTAATCCACCATCTTGTTTATAATTGAATTCAGCTTTTGTATGCATCATATCAACATCGACTTTATCATTTTCATTTAAATAAAATGGTTCTTTACGTGTAAATAGTGCATCGAATTTATGTGCCCAATTGCCTTTGAAATATATAGCATTAACCAATACTAATCTAGTTAAAGCATCTAAATCACTTGGTTTTATCAAATCTTTGATTTTATCATGAGTTTTTTGTTCAACCCATTTATTAATTGTAGAAGCAGCTGCAACATTTTGACTAAAATCCAATAATTGTACTTCAGATGCGAAACTTTTTGTTACGACATCTTCGAATTCTTTTATCAATTCATGGCCGTCTTTCAAAAAGACTTTATTCGCCATCAATAATGTTATGTTTGGGGCACTATTCAAACGTGTCATAATTGCTTTATAGCCTTCAGCAGCGGCATGACTATCTGGCACACCTAAAGTTGCAGCAAAAGCATCAGATGTTGCCTCTTTAGCCCCCTGCCAGGCCATCGATAGTACAGCATGGGCACTAATCGGTGAACAGAACACATTCTTGCCAGGCTCAGCTTCCGCTAAAATCTTATACCATTTATTGGTGAATTCACCATTACCTTTGACAACTTGTAATTCATTAGATTCAGTGGCCATTGTTGTTGACCTCAATAACGCTAATAGCACAACACCTAGTATCACTGAAAAACAAAAATTAAAACAATTAATGACCTATTTTCTAACAATCAATCAATTATGCTATACAAAACTGAATTGAAGGGGCTTCTCGTATTGTTCCAACAAGAAACATAAATTGAATGCCAAATTTACGTTTTAACCCAAACTTTTTATGGGCACTCGAGTGAATCACTCTTAAAAACAATAATGACGTTATCGGAATTCTATGAGTTTTTTTTATTATCGATAAATTTAACACAAACAACTAGTCAAGGTTAGATATAGACGCCGCCTAATTCAAAATACGTGTCGATATTATCTACATAATTGATTAAAATCTGGATAAATTCACATAAAAAGATGCACTAATGACACTAATTATAGTCATAATTATTATAAAATTTGGGCCGACCTAATTATATATATTAAATTTCTTAAAATTGGCCGCCATTATTGTCAAAAATAAATTAACGTTTTGACAGAAAAATTCAAAACAAACAATATAGATGGCGTTGTTAAGCAACTATATGGGCACCAGGGCCGTATTTGGAATAAATGAGCCTTTTAAATACAAATTTTTGATAATGATAATATTATTTTTCACAATTTGACCTTCTAAATGATAAGATTTATCATTATTTATTCACAAATAGCATTAACGTTGTGATGAATATTCAGCAAATAATCTTAAATAAAAATATGAATTATAAAATATTATCTTATCAATGTTGCATTATTTTGTTTTTTCATTGCAATTGTTAATTAATCTCTATCAGTATAATATTAATACTAAACAATCTAGATGTTTTCCAGATAATTTAGATACGTTTAAAAAACAAAGTGTGCTAAATTTATAAATTAGAATAAACAATTTCTATAGAATTTTGATATGTCTCATTTTGTTTACAGTAAAATTCTTCACAAGATGTCCGCTGTAGGACTACTAGCTCAAATATTTCAGCTATTAAATCAGAAATTCTCAGACCAGCTATCGTATAGCGGACGCTCTGTAGATCATGAGGAAAAACCAATGATAAACGATCAATAACTCTATCATCAAAAATAGTAATGTGATTAAAAGAATTTTGTGTTTTCTTTTGATTACATTATAGTATTTATAAATGGGAATGAGGGAGGATATCGGTCAGTGACATATTCTAATTACCTATTATGGTCGGCCACACTTTCTTTACTGGACTAGAAATTTCTAAAGATATTTCCCGGGCTATTTCTAAACAGTTATTGATCTGCTTGTATAAAATGTATGTTATATAATCGAATATTTGGCTGGGAACCATCAATTAACTTTCCAATATTTACCGCAGTAAAAATGCAACAAACTACTAGATAATTCTGGCAAAATTTCAACATTTACTTATTCCACAATGAAAATAAAAAATAAAATTATGATAGTGATTTTTATTCTAGCAAAACGATAGAAGAACTCGCATTATTCAGTTTGTTTTTTTTTTTGTTTTATTTTTTAATCAAAGCTGTTTACCTTTCATCTTTTCTGTTGTTTTTCGATTCAAACACTTCACACTAAAATTCACTACTGAGTAAGTCCTCGCTAGCACCATCCAATAAATATATATATATAGCCAATTTATCGCGTGACATTCAACTTAAAGACTATCAGATGTTTCCCAATTATTTTACAAAAGATTAGAATTAAAACTTTAAAGAATAAACAAAGATAGATAGAGTCGAACGAGAAGAGACTAAATCTATTGAACAACAAGATAATATTTACATTGCACATTGTGCGCCTTATATGTATGTATGGGATGAAACATTGGAAATTCTAATTGGATTTCCCCAATCAATCTATATTATTTGTTGATAAATTTTATTAACGACAATAAATTATTACACT
>JAZBGZ010000234.1:9659-23529 GCA_037414795.1 Stenodera caucasica | reverse complement strand
GCTCAAGATCAGTCCTCATCTTCACGAACTGGACTAAAATAAAATAAAGATGCCCTAGTCCCTAAAATAAGCTCTTCAGGAGAATTCTGGTCTTTTTTTGAGCTTGACAACTATTTAGTTGGGAATGGTGACTGATTTTGAGTTGATACAAGATGTGTTTGAATATTTTGACATAGATGACGTCACTGTAACTGTCAAAAGAGCTATCTCACTATATGGGTTCCATCTGAATTAGCAAAGAGCTAAACTGTACCATCTCGGAACCCTTTGATTTAGTTTCGATAAAATTTCTCTTTTAGTGAAGCCACCCCTGGATAATAAGACCACGTTTAGTTGTTATGAGATTCAATGAAGTCAAAGGAAAATTATAGCCTCTATCCAAGGCTTTAAGCAAGCCCTTTAAGATCCCTTGCCTAAAACAGACCTGGATTAGAGAGTATATTTTGAAAATTTCCGCAATTATTAACCCGTATTAGAATGTGGGTGAGGCTCCCATTTATATTCTAGCTCTAGGCCCTGTATCTATTAAGGGCGGGCCTGATTTTTTGAGAAACTTGCCAACTTTGTAGAAAAGCTACGAGAATAACAAATTTGGAACTGATTCGAGCATCATTAGGTTTTTTCCCTTTAAAACTAAACGACTTTGAAATGTTCCCATTCTCGAACCATTTCTCGAATTAACATACTTAAGTACTAATTAGATTATATTAACTTAAGAATGACACACTGTCCCCACCTACTTAATTTAACATTTGAGACTTTTCTCATTGTCTAATCAAAACTTTTTATCATCTCTCTACATTCATAAAATAACAACAATAATGTTGAGCTGTTTGAGTGAAATTTTGATATTTGTGAATTTTCTAAATGCCATTTTGGCATTATCACCGAATTATTATTGTGCTGATATGTCGCCACAAAAATCCGTCAATATAGCACAGGTACGTAATCGATTTAGTTTCGGCCCCCAAAATAATTCTTATCGAAATTGTGATTAGTTGATGGGAATGTGGTATGGTATCGAAATTTACGAACATAATCCGGAACAAGAACATTATACTCGAATTGAACCATCATGTCCCATCATCCATATATCGGACGATTTATCTTTCTATACAACCACCGAAAATCCGTTATATCGCGATTATAATTATCGTCGTAATTACGGTGATCGTAACCAAAGAATCTACCAAAATTATCGTTATGGACAAGAATCTCAAACAACGAATAATTATTTGAATCGTCGTTATGGTGTAACAGTTCCATCAGTACCAACGGACGATTGGTTGAGACGGCAACAACAACAAAATGAAGAACGTTATTTGCGAATTTGGTGGGATGAAAATGGCAGCGGTACCGAATATCGTGTCAGTTATAATGTTAATACGCCCGGTTTTTGGAAAAGCAGCGGTCCCAGAAATGGTTCCGAATTGGAACCGCAATACAGCCATTTTGCTGGTACTATTCAAGTTTTGAAAGTTGTTGGTAGTCACATGGTTCTGACATTTTGCCATCAAATGCCCGAACGGCAATTGAAAACCATATTATTATCGAGGGAAAATACTTTGGAATTCGTGGAAATTACCGGAGTACACGATTTATTACATCGTAAAGGCTTAAGTACTAAAAGCATCAAAAAAGTCTGTTCGAATCATAGTAATTCGATTCAATTCAATTTAAGTATAATTGTGACTTTTATTTTATTGATGAGTTTCGTTTAATTAATTAATTTCGAATTAATTAAAACGAACTAGTTGTTCAAATTACCTCAGAAATATTCCACCTACAATAATCGTTGTTTAGTTTCCTGAAGCCCACATTTAATGTACAAAATATAATTAATTATTTTAAATAATTGTAACTTCCTGTTGACACTCGAAATTTCGATCCCCATCTCTATCTCCAATCCAAATACTCTAGATTACGTCACGAAGAATAACAAAATGTCCCTAGTCTTAGGGGATTTTAATAGTTTATAGTTTATGCCTCGTTCCAGATCAAGATCACAAAAATTGATTGGCTAATAAAACTAGCCAATAATTTCAAATCGCCCCGGTAACTAAGCAACACAGATCAAATGGCGTCGATATAATATGTCAAATGTCAGAAATGTTTAATCTTATTTATTTCGAATTTGTATCACTTCCGGCAAATAACTGATTAGATAATCGTTTGTTTTTCAATCATAATTAGCTGTAGATATCTTGCAATTTAATTGCACCCTACTAATTATGTACATTCGTTACTATAGCAACTTGGCGTGATTGATAAGACGGTTTTGGTTCGAAACGAGGGTTAGGATTTGTACTGCTTGTAATAAAATCCGAGATGGAGATGATGATACAGATCGAGATTGAGAGTTTCTTAAGAATACGTTGATTTTATCAAATTATTTATTTGATGTTATATAATTGAAAAAATTCATTTGTATTCGTTTGAAATAAAGTTCAAAAAACCAACTAATTTTTTATTTTGAATTTGAAAGTTTGTTACTTCTCTTAATTGTTGAAAAAAAGTAAGTACATCATTTGATCCTATTTATAGACGAGATGACGTTGGTATTATAAAATATAAAAATCTTAAGACGAAAAAAGTCTTTCATGGCCACAAACCAGTCTCATTGATGGTAAATATTTGTTGATAACCTTGGATCAATCTATATTTATTACTTAATTACTGATCATGTTTTGATTAATATTCGATTTTACTTGGTATTTGCATAAAAAAAACAATATTGATGAATATAAAGAGTATCTCTTAATAATTTTTATTTGATAAAATATCGAGAAATTCAACTCACTTAAAATCTATCACATCTATGTGTGTTCAAGAGAAATGGGAATTTTTGACTCAATTTGGAAATTATCACCTATTTAGGACAATTTTCCAACTTCTAAAGACAAAACTTACGACAAAAATCAATGTTCCTCATCAGCCAATCGAGTATAATAAGTTTATTACAGCGACTTAAGCCAATTTATTCAATATTTTTTTGATGAATTGATCAAATTGTTATTATTTTATAATCTACAAAGATGACCGATGATTAACCTTAGTTATTCAAATTACCATAAAAAACAATTACACCCACGACGATTATTGTAGATGCCAGTTTTCTAATCGCTATTCCTATCCTAATTTAGACATGGGAAATATAGAGCGTCCCAGTGAACGCCAATCAGGCGATAATATCTAGATTAATTTCAGGCAAATTACTAGATGGCGACTACGCGCTTTTTTTTACAGAGAAGATGAATATTATTAGAAAATTTATGAAAGTTTCTGATGTAATATATTTCTAAGAACCTTGCAATTATGAGATAAAAAACGGTCTTGGATCAATTCTTATTATTAGAATCTGAATCTCAATTGATAATGGGAATTTTGGAAAAAACAGTAAAGTCCTTCTTTGAAATCCTCTCAAAACAACAAACAAATTTCCAAAAACTTATCAAAATTAATGACTGAGTAGTTCCAGAATTATTGTTCGTTTCAAGTCGAAACTACTAGCGCCCCAGTTGCCATAGTAACAGAACAGATAAAATCGAGATACTGGTATGATTTGAAACTACTGGACAGAATTAAAATCGATATTGTTTGTTATTGGTTGATTTCATCAAGAATAATAATGTGTTTGTTGTGTAATTTTAAATTAAAACGAACTATAATGAGATTTTTGGATGTTTATAGGGGTTTTATTCGGTATCAAATCAGTTGAAAGATCATGACACAAATTGTTAGGTGGCAATCAACTGAAATTTCCAACAAGAATAACAACGATATATTATCAATTAGTTCTAAATTATTCTTTATCTACAATTGATGCTGTCCTTGTTGAGAATGGATCATTTTGTGGTTTTGGAAGAGTAATAAATTCATTTATTTTATGATTTACATAGTGCCCATTCAATAAAATCAACCATTACTCAAGATTAATGAAGTAACCATAAAGAAGAAGGCTTATTTTTCGCATTATTCGGCTCTTATTTATTTTTGTTGTGTAATTAATAAAATTAGAAATAATCTGGAGCTTAGTTTCGCTCCAAACCTAGCTAGCGCCACCTCTACTAGCGTTAGCTAACTGAATAAAAGCTTCAACTTCCCGATACAAGAGGGTACTGATTGTGTTTCAATAATTATTATGAATGGCGCTGGTTTTCGAAAATCTCCCCTACAACTATTTAATTCAATTAGGCGTTTCCCAATTAAACTAATTATTTTTAATAATGATCGATGTAATGTGAGATAATTATTTTCGGCAAAATTGGGACCATTTAGCGACATCTGGGTTTCAAATTCAATCAAATTCTATAGTTGTACAAGAGATTCGTCACCTTTGACGTTCCGACGTCGACGTCGAGACGCTAACTGGCTGTAAAGGCGACCGTATTTATAGTAACCTGCCAGTTGTACGATTCTTCATCGTGACGACAACGTTTTTTTTAATAACAAATAGATCCAGAAAAGCCATTATGAATTATCTAATTAGAAAAATAACCACATTTTTTGTACAAAATACGTTTGATTTATTAGAATAAAATGAGAAAAAAACTGAAATACTCATCAAATTGAACGATTTAATTTACAAAAAATAAATTAAATTAATAATAATTTTTCTCTGGTGTTACTTGTGGCTATCATGGATCTAAAAATACGTGATTATTATTAGTCGACATTATAACCATTCTAATGTGGCAGTTATTACGAATAATTGAGTTTATAAAATACAGGTAAGATTAGAATGTGAGATTATCGAATAAGGGACACAGTAAGGACTCGGAAAATAGAGGTTAAGTTCCTCATTTGTGAATTGGACTTACCGAAACTTAACGTTACAAATAACCATGATAAAACTATGATAAATTTTTTGATTTCAATCATGTTCGAAATCACAAATTGCATTGTTCAAATCGGATTTTATGATAAAATTTCAGCTTCGCTGAATTCATTAATTATTATAATTAATAATAAAAAATCTTGTAGGTAATTATGGCTTTGGTGATGCTGCCATGCGATCTACCATGGTGGGATTCAGTGAAAAAACATTTGAAACGTTTATCGCAAACGAAAAATACAACAGAATTGATCGAAGGAATGCACAAAATTCACGAAATTTGCAAGTAATTTCCCCCAAATTCCAGTTAATTTCGTTACCAAATTCGGTCGATTTCCAGTGTCAGTTTGGACCCGGACGAGGAGACTACAGACCCGGGAATTTTCGTTGGTCTTCTGAACTTCCTGGATAACGATCTAACCAGTGAAGAGCGCAGCAATTTCCTCAGCAAAACCCTGCCGAATTTGATACAAAGGGCGCTAAAATTGAAAGAATTGAAACCGAAAGGCGGACTACATTTCAGTTTACAACAGCAACGTAATCGTTCGATTAATTAATTAATTGGTCGATTAATTCGATTTTAATTTTAGCCGATTCGACAGAGCTGGAATATTCGTTTATATCGTCGTTAATTGCGAACGCATTCTTTTCAACATTTCCAAAACGCACCGATAAAAGCCATCCGACTTTACTCAATTTCAATTTCACACATTTCTTCAAACATTTGAATCAACCGGTACAAAAATCGAAATTCAAGAGTATTTTATATTATTTTGATTTATTGGAGGATAATGACGAAAATTCTAGAGGCTGTTTGAAAATATCGCGACAAGTATTTCTCTGTCAGATTCAGATCGAGTTGCAATCCCTCACCAAGTTCTGATCCACAATGACAATAATTGAGAACTTGGTGAGGTATCGGAATTAGATTTGAATTATTATTTGGATCTCTTGATTGATGGAAATCTTCTAGGTGATGACTA
Organism: Stenodera caucasica; assembly: GCA_037414795.1. NCBI lineage: Eukaryota > Metazoa > Arthropoda > Insecta > Coleoptera > Meloidae > Stenodera > Stenodera caucasica. The sequence continues at coordinate 17,712 of JAZBGZ010000234.1, read as the reverse complement.
GTCGAGAATGGTTAACAATTGAAGATTGGCTGGAATGCAGCCTGCCTTTATGTCCGGTCCAAATTCGTCATGAAGGTAAATTGGAACGTAGCGAACTTGATTCGTTGCAAATTTGTTTTGCCAGTACAAAAGTCGGTGGTAATGTTTTGATCGATGGTGATAGTCAGGTGATTATGCCCCAATTTAGGTTAATCACTGAATAATTTGTCAAAATTTACAGGAATCTGTAAGTCTGGTAACACTACCGGAAATGCTGCCGATTTTGTTGAACGTTGAAGCCCTGGAAGATAATGAAGTTTTAACAATTGAGAATGTGCGGCAATTTTGCCGGATCAACGATCCGAAAAATCGGGCCAATTTGGAGAGGCTCGCAACTCCGCAAAAGGTGCAGTCTCGAAATTTTGCCCTCTCTAATCAAAACTTCCACAATTTGATTATTGTAATTTTTAGACCACAATATGCTGTATTGACGCTGATGATTATAAAAAATTGCCAATTGGGCAATACGAAGAGGACAATATACTCAGGGAATTGAACAAATGCCTTTTAGCTTTCCAACAAAAGCAATCATCCTATAATAACAATAATAATAACAATGAATTAATACAAATAACGCAAAATTTCAATCGACATCGACGTTTATCACCGATCGGTGAATCGATCGGATCAACTCAATCAGATCAATCACTAAATATTCCATTAATAACCCAACAATCATGCAGTACGAACCGTAGCAATTCATCATGTGATAAACAACAATTAGACGATAATAATAAACTTAGAGTACAATTAGAAATTGAGCGAAATCTCCAAAAAAGAGGCCAAATCAATAACGATACGTTAATCAATAATCGTCGTGGACGATTTATAGTTTTAGGATCATCCGGTGAATTTCTACCAGTAACAAGAAAACCATTAGAAAAATCGAAAAGTCTCTATTCCAGTTGTAATTCGAGCGAAGAAGAATTTCACAGTGCCAAAACAAGTTTAGATGACGGTAAAATCGATTAATCATCAATATTTTATTGAATAAAATTTAACAATTATAGGTAGCGAAGATGAGAATTATCATAAACGTTATAGTATAGATTTAGAAACAGCTGAACGTCGAAATACTTTCGCTCAACGATTACGTGATGCTTTACATCGCGAAATTAGCACAAGTTCGAGTGAATCGAGTTATGCGGTTGGAATATCGATCGCCGGCTGTGATGTTGAAGATCGACAAATTCAGTAATAAATCAATTCCATAAATAACGATGAGTTTGATCGAAAAATTGTTTTAGAGTGAAGCGAGGCGGCTCTACCGGTTTCGCATTGAAAGAGGATTCGCTCGATGAGAATTTCTTGCAGGATTCTCTGAAACAAGAACGGCAATGGATTGATAAATTCAAAAATAAACAATCCTGTTTGAGTCGTAAAGAATCGAATAAATCATCTGAATACAGTTTCAGTACTGAATATAGTTCTGAATTAGAGGAAGTTTACGAGCAATTCTCTAAATGGCTAGAGAATCCGATTCTAGAAACTGATAAAGGTATGAAAAAAGAATTAGATGCTAGAGAATTAGCTGTTGTACAATTCGCTGGTTCATTATTAAAACGTACTTTAAGTGAATCATTCGCTGGTATTCCGGTACCATTAACTGAAGTTAGTGAAACACAAATCAATAAAGAAGATTTCGATTGTAATAAAAAAAATAAACTTGTATTAAGTGCGAAATCGTTGAGTTTAGAATTGGCCCGGCACAAACATCGATTGGCTGCTCAATTAGTAAGTATTCGTTTTATTTTTGTTTAATTGAAACACAATTTTCGCTGAGAAAGGCATGTATTGATAGAGTGAAGATCGAGGATACGACAGTCGGAATTCTAAATCTCCCCCAAACGAATTAACAAATCAGCCTAATAGTTTAATAAATAACAAACGTAGAGTTTGGTTTATAACGTGTGTTAACGAGGCAATAGTTCAAATTTTAGAAGATGACACAGTTACACTTAATTTACCACAACAACAACAGGTAATTTCCGTAACTAACGCCACTATAACATGCCTTTCTCGTTCTATATCAAGTTTGTTTATAATTATTGTTGTTTTGTTCGTGTGGAATTTTCCGATAGGTATCGCAAATTATGCAAAAATCATCAAATGGCCTCAAACCTGTCTCCACCGGCAATTGGGGCTGTGGTTCGTCGAAATGCGGCGATGTTCAATTGAAAGTTATCATACAATGGCTGGCGGCCAGTGTGGCTGGTGTACCAGTTTTACGTTATTACACGTACGGACATCAGAATTTAACGAAATTGGACACGTTATGCCGGATACTTGTCGATCGTAAATGGAACGTTAAAGATTTGGCCCAGGCTGCATTACGTTATTCCAGTCAAATTCTGCATGGTCGTGATGTTAATGGTGATTTATTTCAGGAATTGATCGGCTTCGAGAGGACTGTTTAAAATTAGAGTACTTGGTGCTATTGGAGCCTGAAATCGAAAATTAATAATTAAACGAGAAAATTTGTGCTTCCGTTTTTTCTCAATTGCATATCGTTAATTGCAGATTAAACTATTTTCTTACCAAAAGAAACACCAAATTTGAGGCTCTCAATTTCATATATATTCATATTTTTCGTATTATTGTCTTCCTTAAATTTTTTTTGAATTGTTTTTAATAAAAACTGCCGCATCATTTACAACAAAAAGACACGTTTATCATTAATCAAGGATTGTTTAATAGAAATTTTATTAATAAATACACGAATTTTAAAAGAAAATACCACGCATTCTTCGACCTAAACCTTGTCTATCGTACAATATATTAAATTTATTAACGAACTGATTCAAATCATTGCAGCCTTTCGTTAAAGTTCCTAAATAAGTCATCAAACCAACATCGTTGCATTGCTGCAAAAATTCACAATTAATCAATGAAATAATTAGAAATTATTATAATTACATTATAGAAATCTTGCCGAAATCTTCCACTTTGTATAACTGGTAAACGATGACATAACGAATAAGCTTCACGTAATATTTCATGATTAGTTGGTAATTGTCCACTTTGTACAGCTTTCATATACTCTAAGACTAAACGTACACGTGAATGTAGCATTTTTATAGCGCTATGTTGGGCTGTTAAATGTTCAGCAACTAATGAACTTTCACCAGAATCAGTTGATGACATTCTAGCAACGTGATCAACACCAATACGTTCAGCTTCTTCGGTCGCTAAAGTATACGATAACGATACAAATAACATTGTTGCCTCACCTCCAACTAAATCTATCACAGACTCATATAATGACACTGGTAAATGCTGAAATATCAATAGTAAAACAACAGAATTACAAAATATTTAACAATATTCACATCAATATTTTTATCATAAGGGTTAAGTTTCAACATAATAGGGGACTCATTGATATCGCAAATTTGCTTATGAATTTTAATATCTGTCGTACTTGGAACATCACCAGTAGTATACCACCCAATAAAGTCCATATCACTGAAGACTTGTTTAACTACAACAATAATTATTAGCCTTAATTTAATATGGATATAATCACAGAATCTCACATTGTTCTTCTTTCATGTTGTAATAATCACGATCGATTATCACATCGCCGAGAATAACACGAAAGACTAATTCAAATGAATTCATAATTTCGATATTACGTCCTTTTTGTTTTCCTATTAAAGCTCCAATGACTGTCGAAAAATTATAGGTTATGTTGTCTGATTATTATTGAGATTCAACGAAAGTATTATACCTTGTTGGACAGAGCCTTCTTGGGCACGTTCTCTCGTCCAATGTTCAGAAACATTCATAATTACAAGTGGATGTAATGAACAAGTTACAGAACCAACAGCTCCAGAGGCCATTACGTTTTTCGTTGGTTCTGTTTCTGGTTTTGATGGTTCTGATATTGAGGCTGAATCGACATCCATTTCCATGGATTCTTTTGCTAAAGCCATTATGAATAATTTCAGAAAAACTCTTTAAATAGATTAAAAATACAACTCAAGTTGATGATCAAGAAACAAAACAACAAATGTCAAAATCAGTGGGATCTTGCCAACTTGAAGATACTATCTTACGGTGCAAATGAACTACTGCTCTATTTATATTTTTTTATAAATGTATTAACGGAGTAATTAAGTGTTTTATTATCTAATTCATATTGTTCGTCTCAATAGGAGTCATGTAAATAATTTGTTTTAATTGTTTAAGAAAATACAATGGAGATGTGATTGAAGTACCATGTAACAGTGCCAACTTCAGACTTATCTTCAGACCGAATTAAGTTTGTGACGCATGCGCGATGAAGTTTCGTGTTTTACAACTTTTAAACAATTTCTTGTTCAAAACTATATCAAATAATGATTTTAAGTGATTATAAGTGCCTTTATTGAAGCTTCAGGTAAGTAATTTTATTATTTTACTATTTTGAAAACATAACCCACATTCATTAAGTGATCTATTAACTTTTTGAGTTATCAATTGTTTTTAACAATTCAGTTTCCCCATCTAAGATTTTGTTACATATTTTATTAAGCTCATATATTTATAGAGGAGCCTAATCTAAAATTGGTTGAGAATCGCACTTTGTATGTTAGAATTTGGGTTAAGAAAAACAACAGTTTAATAAATGATTATAGTGGTTTTTTGTTAAAAATCTGAGTCAAAGTCATCAAAATCATCATCGAAATCACTGTCGTCGTCATCTTTATCATCAATTTTGAGGGCGTTGAGTTTAGCTTTCAAATCTTCTTTATCATCTTGATCATCAGTTTTCTCTTTTTCATCACTTTTTTTATTCATATAACGTAAAAACGTTCTACGTTTACGTTCCGATAACGATTCCAATAATTGTTTCATTTCATTATCTAATTGTAATTGTTCTTTTTCATTTGGAGGTGCAGTTATTATTTCTTTTTTTTGACAGCATTTCGTACATAAATCCAATTTTTTACCACAATCTAAACACATTACATGATAGGCATGTTTGATATTTTTCTGTTCGCATTTTATACATTTCTTCGGTTGTGTTAAAGGTTTATATTTTTTATATTTAATTTTCCATTCTATTATTTGTTTACAACGTAAACATACATCACTGATTTGTATATTATTTATAAGTTTTGTACGAACACTTGTATCGTGGAGATTATTTTTGAAAACTGTCTTGTTTTTATATTTTTGTGGTCGTGTCCTATTAGAGTTGCCTTTTTGAGTACTCATTTCCACAAAACTGAAACAACAAAAGACATTTTGTAAAAATGGTTTATTAAGCCTCTAAAATAGTTTTTTTATAACAATCTAATAATTCTTTTTCGAATTGTTTAATTATTATTATTTGATTCTCTACAATTTTGTCTAATTCGTTGAGTTTAATGCCAATCAATTCTAAATATTCTTTTTTTTCAGTGATATACTGAAAATTATCTTTATCTAACATCTGTTTTAAAGTATTCAGAGTAATGATAAAATTATTAAATTCTTGATTCAATCCATTTGTCATTGCTCGAAATTCAGGTAAATCATCCCAATTTTGTGTCTGCATAATTTCTAATTGTTTTTTCAAATTTTCCACATATTCCAATGAAATCATTTCTAGATCACTTTTTAATATTTCCATTAAACTTATTATAGCTTCTTCACCTTCACTACAAGCTTTTTGTAAATTCATATCAAAATTCTCTATATTGGATTTGTTAATCAAAAATCCAGTATTTATCAGAAATATTGACTTATTACTATTATTGATTAAGATTCTATTGAGCTGTACGATATGCTTATTAGTTTTCCAAAATTTTCGAGATAATTTGACGAAATTACGGAACATTTTTGTTCATAATTGAAAAAAAAACATGAAATTTTGATTGTCACGGAAAATTTTGAAAATCGCACTTTGACTTAACCTAATTATACAATTAAGTGAATTTAATTAAAAAATAATAATAATTAAAAAAATCAGTTAGAAAAGAGATAATTTACATTTGAAATAACTATTAAACGATGATAAGATTATTTAATTTGAATGTTAGGTTATAATAATCAATCAAGGACATACGGTCATTATTTAGCGTCACACAAAGACTATAGTAGACTGGGCTAACTCAATGTTCGTAGGTGCGAGCTTGATGTTTTCTCTTTGACATTGTATAACCTCACTTTATTTCTATTCATTTATTATCGATTAAAAACAGATTTTTTTATCTATATATTAATGCAACAACAAAATGAATATTATAAAGGTCTATCATCGTTTATTAACACATTATCCATTACCGTTTCAAGCGATACAAACTGGAATTTTAATGGGTACAGGTGATTGTATCGCTCAATTTGTTATAGAAAAACGTACAATTAAGTCATATGACTTGAAAAGAACTGGAGAATTCGCTTGTATGGGCACATTTATAATGGTATGTTAATTAAACTTACCTGAAATAATTAGTTTTATAATTAAAAAGTAGATTTTAAAGCGGACTAATTCAATTAGCTTTGAGTTGTGAGCGTCAGATGGCGTTACATTTATTTAGCGTGTAATTTAAATTATTTATATCTTTATAGGGACCAGTATTAACGAAATGGTACGGTTATTTAGCTAAAATCTTTGGTGATGGCAAACAAAATAAAATAACAGCAATGAAAAAGGTTTTATGTGATCAATTATTATTCGCACCGATTGGTTGTGGTTTATTTTTAGCTACCATTAATGTAATACAAGGAAAATCTATAGATAAAATTAATCATGAATTCGATACGAAATATATGGATATATTAGAGAATAATTATAAATTATGGCCTGCTGTACAAATTTTCAATTTTTCTTTAGTACCATTACAATATCAAGTTTTGGTTGTACAAATAGCAGCCATCTCATGGAATGTTTATATTTGTTGGAAAACCCAACAACAAATATAATCTATTTATTATGATAATCTCTAATAAACGCATTTAATTATTGATAAATTGAAAAAAATACAAAGACAGTATTTTCTAATCATAAATAATTTCTTACCAAAAATTTTATTTAGTTTTATAAATTTAATTATAAAATTATAGATTTGGTTGATTTTATAGCTTATTCAAAAACGATAATAAAAGTTTAGTAATAGGAGAGTTGTTTCGTTGAAATTCTAATCCAATGTTCTTGAGGGTTTTAGTGGATATTTAACTTTTCAAGTTAACAAGATAATATCCAGATGGTTTTATAGTTAAGGGTATAAGGGAGATTTCGTATAGTTGTTGGGATAAATTTTGAAACTTGAGGCATATCATCTGAACTAATATGAGCGATAAGAAAGTTTTTGAACCGGACATTTGAGTTCGTATCTATCATCGATTTTGTATGGAAAAATAAAGAAAAGGTTACATTAAATAAACAGAAAACTGGATAAACCTACCAAGTCTATGTTAGTCACGAAAAACGAATAAACATAGAAAATGTTATATTATTTAAGATAGTTGAGATGTTGAGAACTCCTCTCTCGAACCATGAACTTTGACAGTGATAAAATGATCAATGAATTTTGATATTTCGCGATTTCGAAATCCATCATCATCATCATAGATTATATTTGAAATATCAATAAAATTTTGTTGATTAATGATTGAGCTTATCCTGCGAATAGCGATTAAATAGAACGGTATAGTGATAAAAAAAAAATCATTTCGTTCGGTTATATTGATGAAAATTAGATTAATATTTCCATAAATAGAACAAATTAAATGCAACACTATTGTTTATTCCATTTATTTTGTACATTGTATGATACACATCGGTAACATAAAACATCTACGATAAAAAGTCAATTATTAAACATATTATAAAATATACTATCATTTTTTTTGATTGATTCATTTTTCTTTAAAATAATATAACATGTCTCTCTATAAGTCTATTAAAATCTTTTATTATCGAACTACAAGAGAAATTTAGATAGATGCGATAGTCGTTGTATGTCCACACATCATTCTCTGCAATCCTTATTTATTATTATTAATTATTATTGTTATTATTACTGTTTGGTTTTAGCGAATTGTG
>JAZBGZ010000233.1:34376-51309 GCA_037414795.1 Stenodera caucasica | reverse complement strand
TATTTTTAAAGAAGTCGGCTCATCGATCATAAGAAACGCATTTCGCCTCCGGTGTTTCATAATTTTTTGATTAAATTTCAGTGAATGCTGTGCACACAAAGTCGCGGAAATAAGAAGTGAGCTTTGCATTTCAATATCATCATCCGAATAGAAAGAAAGAGAAAAAATAATATTCAAATATTTGCACAAATGATTATTCCATTAAAATGAAATTTACTCAGGTATATAATATATACTTGCAACAATGAAATGGAAAAAGAGAGAAAAGCTTAGTCAATATACTTACATATAGATTTTTATTATATAAAGTAGAAAGGAAAAAAGAGAAAATGTTAAGAACAATCCCCTGTTCGGCTGTATTTTTTATTCAAATTTGCTCGTTTCACGATCCATTTAAAATCAATTCAAATCGAAAAATAATAACACATCCCTTATTTGTTGCGAAATATCAACGAGAATAAAAGACAATATTATAGTGAACGATGAAGAATAAAAGAAAATGATAACGAAACAGAAAACTGTCAGGTGGGATTTGATTTATTTGATATAATTAGATTTTAAAAGTTCCCCATGAAGACGTTGTAGGTAATATGAAGAAATTGATTCATTGCAACCGAACATTACAACAACGTTACAAATTCACTTCTCCTGTTTCCGTTTCTTCTTCCTTTCATTCTTTCATTTTATACAGATGAATGCAATCCATTTATCATCCGCTTTTGCGGTTGATAAAGATTTACTTACCGTTTTCTTTCCTTCCAAGCGCACTAATTCCAACAGCATTATCATCATCACTCCTTTTAATTTTTCTCTTTTCGATTTTGAACTTGTTCGCTTTTATCAAAATTCACAATAATTTTATATACACCTACTTATTGATTGATAGGAGGAATATTACTTTAAATGATTTGACATCGACCAGATGCTGATAATAATAATTATTATTAAATATGATAATTGTTCGTGATACGAGCAGATGGGTAATTGTACTTTTTCCTTCATTATTTATCCAATTATCATCAAATTACTACAATCTATTTACATAAATATGTATATTTATAATAACTCTACTTTATATGGTCATTGAAAACAAATAATTTTTGAGTTAGATAATTGCCAAAAACTACTAGAAATTTATCGAACTATACTTAGTATAGACTACAAGAAGGGTAGCTTCTCAAAAAATAGATCTTTTACTGTTGAAACTGTAAAACATGTCAACATAAACACCCTCAACTTATCATTAAAAGATTAAGATCACTTCTAACCCTTAAAATTATTTTAAAATAAACAAATTTTAAAAGTGGTGTTCACTTATCTGAGAATGAAAAAATTCCCACAAAATATTAAAATTTCCTCTTAAACTAGACCAATAAACAAATGCTAATTGATTGACAATAACAGAAATAAAACTAAATTTCATGGGAATATCTAGATTATTGTCTAATTTCCCAATCGAATTAGAGAAATTAATTTCAATTTTTGAAAAGTTGCTGATTTAAGCCAAAGAAAAATGTCCGTTATAAATGCATATATTAATTGTTGTATAGTAATAAATGGAGCTTTTGATAATCGTTTGTTTTCATTTTATTGTTACAGCTGAATTAAAGATGGACGTGTTGAGGGAAAGAGAAATAAAGGACAGTTTAGAAAGACAACTGCTCGATGAACAAAAAATGAGAGGTAAGATCCATTGTCACAAATCCAGACATTATTGTTTTACGAATTTCATTGTTTAAACAAAGAAACAATTAAGAGATTTCTATAGATTTTCGAGTGGTTATTAGTTATATACGTAGATGATTGTCGAGCACACTCTATAAAAAAAAAATTCTTTTATTTTAGATAAATAAATAAACAATAATTAATTAATACCTTTCACTAGTTCGCTATTATTTCAGTATATATTATAGTTAGAATGAAAAATGGATAAAAACACAAACAGATTAAAATATTGTCTTGAGACGATAGTAATATAAGCTTGACATTTTCGGTAAAAGGTCAAACAAGTAATAGACAAAAGGCAATAAGCCAACTAACCCCCTTACACTTATACATCTTCTTTAAGGGTGACTAAGTCAAGAATAACCCCTTGTATTTATTATAAGTATAGGAAAAAATACAGTTACGGTTTTATGGAGGGCTTTGTTTTACGTTTCTACAATGTATTCTACCTATTTAATTTATATTTTACAAATTAATGAATGAAAACTAGTATTTTCCCAATCATTTATTTATATACTAATTAGAATCAATTTTTCAAATTAATAAGATTATATTCCTATGTGAAATAGTGTATGTGTGTGAATTTCAACAGTAAAGAATATCTATCTACTTGTCTTGTGTGTTATATTGTTAATATGCGAATATTGTTTTGTAAATCAACTACAATTTCATGGTCTAGTCGTTCGTCTGCCAACTCTCTACTCTCGTCTTCAACATAGTTTTTATTTTATTTGCGAGAATTTGATGATAATTATTTAATTACAATTTATATAGAATATGAATGAAAAGGAATAGAAACAATTAATCAACATAATTATAAATATAACGCCTTTAATACGCCAATCATGCCACGCTATTATCATTATAAATATAATTATTTTCTAACGTTTGTCACGACATCACTGCCAGATACTATTATTATTTATCTTCGAATAAATAAATTCAGAATTTTATTAATAAAATAGAAAGACAGGATTATCGTACAAATCCCAATGTCAAATTCATTGGGATCTTATCAATGGAAATAGTTTAAAATGTCAAATCTGAACTTCTTTTTATATAAACGTTAATATTGGGAAATATTAAAAATCCAAGTTGAAAAATCCTTTTAAATGCCATATTAAAACCGAATTAGCATGAAAATGGTTTGACAGTTGAATACCATGTACTGATATCAAAATAGATATTATTAAAAGCAAAAAAAATAAATATATACGTATATTGAAAAGAGAGAGAAATATGATGACGACAAGAGAAAATTGCCTAAAGCTTTTAGTTTATTTCTATTAAACTAAATAGAAAATGGGAATGAATGGTTTTGGTTTTTAATAGCGAAATTGTTAAATTTCCCCATTCATATGTTATACATATACATATGTAAAGGTATATTATACCTATAAGGGATACGCCAATTATTAGCCGGTTTGTTTGTTTGACTGAATTTGTATGCATGGAATAAATGATACTGTCTGTATTATATTGTATGTGAATGTGTTATCATACTTGTATCGTTTTATGCCACTAATTGACTGAATTCATCATAAATTTTAAAATGAATCTCATAAAAATCCATTCTATTTCAGTTCTAATTCAATATATATTTTTAATAAAATTTCTTCCGGACAAACGCCAGGAAGTATATTATTATCAATGTAAACATTATTTTAATTCACAAATTCTAGATAAGAATTAATAAATAACGTATTTCCTGTTACGTAAATTGTCTATTTCAATCAAAAATAATAATAATTACTATTTTAGCTTTTTCGAAAATTAAACCTAGCCCTATTTTATTTCCTTTGAGACTGTTGCCGGAAATTAGAGACAATTTGAAATCAATATCATACATATTGTTATTATCTTCAGCCCTATTATTTCAATAACAATAAATATAGAAATTAAATTCGATGATTTTGTTAGATCAATTCTAAGGTATAATTGAAATTATACAAAAATTGATTTTCCTATTATTGAAAAAAAATGACAGTTGTCAATGGATGATTGTCGATGAAGGTGAGTAATCCGAATCCTGGGTGGTTGTTGCATTAGAGTTGAAGGAAGTCACGTGCCGGAAACCCGACCGGAGTTGTCAAACAACAAGACCATTAGCTGCGACGCCGACAATTCTATATTTTATTTATTTATTTTTTTTCCTCTCATTCTCAATACAATTTCTCGTATTCTTGAGGATAATAAATCGAACAATTACATTATAGAAAATAGGAGTCATAATATGGACGATACTATACAGTATACAGGGTGATATATTAGCTCACCGACAGGTAGCAGGAAAAAAAATTGTAAATAAACATATGTCCGATTTTAATCATTGAAGAGCTTCAATTAGTTAAATAACTTAAACTTTGAAGTCTTCTCAATTCTTAAATAATCATATGTTTATATGCATTTTTTTCTTAAAATGATCTTAACTGTTACCTGTGAAATTTTGTCGGTGAGGTAATAGATCACCCTGTAGTCGAAGATTTTGATGTTAGGGGAAGAAATATTGCGATAGAAAACAAGTTGCATTTGTGTGTCTCGTATAAAGATAAGGCATCTTTGCATTTTTCTATATGATTTATTTTCAACGGTATGTCATCGACAGTTTTCCTCTCATCAATCTAATACTGTGGGGTTTTCATTGAAGATATAAGAAGTAACTCCGATGACACCCTCTATGTATGACTGACGACTTTTCGCTAGCTTTTCCGAATCGATGATGTCGCCTTGTTGTGACATTACCACCATCATCAAATTGATGATTTGAAGGCAATTTCAATATTCAAATAGAATTAGAAATATTGAACGTGTACCTATAAATATATTTTTATCTTCTATATAAAATATAAAGGAATTTTTGAATATAAAAACAAAAAAGCGGATATCCGGAATAATGTTGTATATATGTATAGATGATATAATTGCCCTCGAATATTAATCGTTATGACCGATGCCCGTTCATATTCAGCCGATTTATTAGCCTCTAATAAGAGGGAAAATGTAGTTGCTAGCCAGCAGCAGGTGGTTCGACTCTATACAAGTACCAATAATCACACCTCAACACACAGACGGTATTTTAGTAGTAAATTGTGGGGTTATCAATATTAAATAGCCACTTTATTTTCAAAATATAACTGAACAAAAACCAAAGAATCGAAAAAGAACAAAAAAAAAAAGAAAAAAACTGATAAGAAATAAAAGAAAACAATTATTATTTCTGCTGACATTCTAATGAGTTTCCAGCAAATTTGACACCCTTTATTGGTTACTAGAGGGCAATTGTATCTATCCAAAGGGCAATAAATGTCATAATTTAATTTTACGATTGTAATAGATTTAGTAGATGCATGAAAATATTACAAGACAATACATATATATCTGGTTGTTAGAGATGGTTGTATGTTAAATTCTTCGATCTCAACCCTCCTTAACAGATAAATTAGAATTACGCAAGGCGCGTATCAAGGTAATATTGTAAATCTTGTTGTAATTCGAACGGCATGGACGAAACTAAGACGTAGAATCAGCATAAATTTAATAATTACTCAACTCTAGGGAGGAATATTGTAATATAGAAACAGAACACCGAAACTAACTGATGTTTCCGTTCTCTATTTTAATACTGATTTGACTCCCTCTTTTTCAAATATAAAGTATCGCATCATAAATCATCACCATCATCAAAATAATAATCATCAAATTTATTTCTTAGTGATTTGATATTTCAACTGTACCCATCAATATAATAAAACTTTTTCGATTTCATTCAACTTATCTTAGAAATGGTATTAAAGCTCTAGATATTGAGAAATATGTTGACACGTGATGTGTGTATATAGTCAAGAGGACACCCTGTGATCATATTTCGAAACACGTACTACTCATATTTATTGATTTTCCGATCGATAAAAACTATTTATCTAATATTATTATTATTATTATTATAAGAATACCCAGGCGCATTTTTCTCGCTTACAATTATTTCACAATCAATAAACACAACCATCGACAATTTGAGTTCAAGTAACAAAATAACAAAGTTTGTGGTTAGAGGGTATAAGGCCCCTTCTCAATCTTAACCCTTTCTATAGAGTATTATAATACATATATAGAGAGAGTATAGTGTAGTTTGTATATGATGCAGGACTGCTTGCCTGCCATTCTGATCTCTGTTAGTGAATGTGTAATGTGCCGTACAGAAATCTTGGTTGAACTTCCGCCAAAACCGCAAATTCTATCCTTAGGCAATACGAAATGGTAGACCAGTTCATTATTCTGCTAATATATAAAATCGATTGATTTGTGATTAGATTTGACCGATATTCGTATATAAACTACTATTATTAAATCATAATAAATAAATAAGAAAACGGAAGTTCCCTATTCTACTTGTACTGTTTTGTTTTATTATTTTTTTGTTGTTGTTGTTGTTATTGTGGTCTGTGTGAAAGTATTGCGTGTTTGTTGGTCGTTCTTCGACTAATTAAATGAGGGACAATTAAGTTTGAAAACAATCTGAGATCTTGAAGGGTAGTCAGGGGATTAAAAATACGAAGTGGTTACTAGAGTAAATTATATCGACAAGTATTTACAAACAAAAAAAACAAAAAAATGAGAACAAATAGAATTGTTTCTATTACTAAAATTCAAATTATATCTGTTATTTAAACAATAATTAATTCAATTATTTCGAAATAGAGAGTCAATTTAAATATGATTGTTTTTTTTTTTATAATTATTATTGAATTGAACAAGGCCGCAGTCAATATTAAGTTACCATGTTTGTAGAGATTGTACGATTGATAAAATTAAACAAAAATGACAGGCAGCATCATTTTAATAAATCAATGAACAATTTATTCGTGTGGAAAAATTATTAGGAATGCCGACATATGAAATTATTCCAAGCCTAAGAATTTTTTTGACATTGATATCTTTTTCTAGAAGTAAAAAAACAAAAAATAATAATACATCACCTATATTTACAATGTCGCCCTTTTATAAATTAAGAAGATTTCTAATCCCGAATAGTCCACCAACACCTAAATCACCTACATACACATAGACATATACGAGTTATATGGGGTAGTAAAACAGGTGATTTACTCGATATGTCCAAGATATTTCGACAGGGAGATTGACTCTCTAGCAATTATGTTGTATATATGTGCGGATTTTAGTTTGTAGTTATAGACTTATAGAGAGTTCTAATCTTTGATAAAATAACAAAATTTATTTGAAAATAACCAATGAAAATAGAAGCTTCACATATAACCAATTAAAATTCAAAATGTTTCAATTATACATATATTTATGTATAAATGTCAATTATTGTTAATACCGACTTTAATTGACAGAATTGAATAAAATGAGTATCAAAAATCCAATTAATTAATTCTAAACAATAACAATACTAATAATAAACAGACGAAGATCGAAAATTGAATTGATTTATGAATATTGCGAGTGTCGAATTTCTTAAAGGTGTGTCATATTACAGATAGAGATAATTCTAAATTAAATGGTTCAGTTAGGGACAAATATTGTAAGACAAAAGGGGTCGATTAGATAGTTTGTATGTGTAATAGAAAACAATGGGGGTGGTAGTTGTAATAGTTTAAGGTTGGCTTTCGGACACTAATAATAAACAGCTGGTGTAATATAAGACAAAGATAGTTATACATAATAGATAGATATGTATTTTACATAGGTAGTGAAGATAGTCCTCATATACATAGATATGTATGGATGTAAGAGCCACTACTACTACTATCAAAATAAGTTCCTACCCTATAGATATATATAACGAAAGAAGTCTTAATGCTGTCATATTACGTGTTTGAAATAGATTATGGCTATTGTGGTAATTACAGAGTTGCCATATGGGCCGCTTGCTCTATTTATTGCTTATATAGACATTGCGTGGTGCCATTACTATTTAATAGCCTGTTCTTCATTCGAGTGCTCTCGAATTAATCTGATTATACCTGATTTTTATACTAGGTTGCGCTTTACGGCTGTTTTCGGCTCTAAATGTTTGTACACATAGACATACATAAAACTAATTAAAAATTCTATTGATAATATATCAAAGACATAAAATAAAGGATTTTATCACTTCAGCAATTATATACAAACAATATTAAAACATTTATAAGTTATACAGACATAAATAAATAAAATTTAAAAAAATTGAATCAATTTGATTTTTGTTATTTTCTATACATAGGCGGAGTACATTTTCACTTAAAAGCATTCAAACTGAAGGGTGCCAACATTTAAATTAAACTTTAACAGTGCTTTGTGAAAGCAATTGACAAGTAATTTACTGAGACCAATGGTCATTTGTGTTGATATAAATGAGTTAGTGTAGAGTGAATAAAATTAGAAGCACTGGTCAAACATCAAAGCTTACGCACATTTATATAGTCAAACCCTTTTCCAATTCTATTTCCAATCTCACCCACTCTATATGAATCGAAATTGAAACAGACGAACAATTTAAATTTCTATATACACATACATATTGTTGCGTTTTTTTCTTTCATTATTAAATATAGGTAGAAAAATATTCTTTCTTCCACCCTTCTAATGATAATATGGAAGAGAGGCGGACGAAAATATATATATATGTATATTATGGTATGTGTGTATGTGTGCAGTGCAATCATCGCCAAAACACCCCCAAGTAATTTTTTACCGATCGACCGTGCCTAATCTCATCCTCAATTTGAACAAGGTATGAATAATAGAGGAATAAATATTATTTTCCAACGGAGCTGCAAATTGCCGAATTTTATAAGTTTTACAGTCGAATAGATAATTTTCTCTTTTGGAATCGAGAGAGAGAGAGAGAGAGAGAGGCTGGCGAGGGCTTCAATTTTATTTTTATTTCATTTTCTTTTTTATTATATTATTCTCTCGATTCATTTATATGTATAAAAAGATGAGAGAGGGTTGTTGATTTTAATGCACATATAAAATATATAACCGATTTAAAATTTTAATATATTAACCGTTTTTTTTTTTTTTATACAAAGTCGGAGATTTCTTCAATATTCGGAGGCGCACAAATATTTCTCAACATTTTATTACTGTAGTTTACAGCCAAATTATTTATCTTTTAATTATTATATTATATATAATTATATATTTATTAATTATACGTAATGGAAATGTAAATATTGCCACATTCGCTAGTTGCTCATCTTTAATGATTTATTTACTTATTATTATTATCTAAATTGATAATTTTACGAAAAAAATTCCATTCATGAATGAAACAATTTATATTAAATAGGTATGTGCTTATAGAAAATAATTTTGTTGGACATTTCTAACAACAAAACTATACATGTTACATACATGAAATTCACGCCCAAACCATAATAAAGTTTATGGGTACAGGTAAAGGGTTGCAGGAATGGGTTTGATGTATGGAACTTGGAGAATGTTGTTCATCTCGCGTCGTTTAGCAAAACGTCTTACTAAACTTCCCTCGAGCATTGGAATGTCTACAACGATATATGTGTATTTCTATATAGAATGTGATGATGACATATTTGTCCCTCTATAGAACATTAATATCACCTGGATGTTGAGGAATTAATGTCCCCATTTTCTAATTGTCACAAAATTATTGTACGAAACTTTGGAATTTTAACAATAATAATAATAATAATAATAATAATAATATCGAGTAGGATAAAAAATAAATAATAATCAATAAGTGAATTATCTGGTAATTAAATTGGATATTCTACCGATAATTATCTTTCGATACAACTATCAATTAATCAAAGGTTATATATAGATACAGTAGGTCGTAGATCAATATCGTTGCTTATAATAGTAAGAGAAAAAAATGATTATTGAATTGCTAGATAGTCAATTGAAAATACATAATTCATTGCAGCAATTTGAATTTTTCAAATAATTGATTTTATAAAAATAAATGAAATTAAATTCAATTATTTTCCCCATCAGATGAAATAGAAATAATATAAATGAAATGCTTTTCATTCAAATATAAAATAAACAATCTTCAAATTTTAATTTACTGAAAATAATATTTTAAATTAAAATCGATTATTTACTTTGTTTCAATATCACAAATCATCTACCAGATCTTACCTTTTAAGTACTGCTTTTTAAGTTCTATAGTAAATATCTGAGAAAACTGAAACCTACTTTATTTCATCAAAGTCCATTCTGATGAATATCTTCTATAAAACCACCCCTCAACTCTTAATTACAAAAACCCACCTATATATATATAGATCACCCTTGTCTCCTACTCTTATTTCGATCTCTTTCACTCTAAATATATAGAGAAGCTTTTTAAATGTTTCTACCCCCATTATTTTACTTTTGATTTGCACAACTTAATCCGGACATCTTTTTCTATCTCTAACATTTAAAACCTAATCTCTATATAGTCATTTTTTTCATTACAAATAATGGACTTTTATTAATGTATAAACTTAATAACTAGCTTTTATGCCGGTTCCATATGAATCCCTCAATCAAATATTTAAGTCTCACAATAATAATAATAGGGATGTTTCCCTATTCTAGATATATTAATAACCCACAACCAACAGTACAAAAGTAAAAGCTTTCGGCACTATGAAAGTTCTATAGAGAATATTGTAGTTGTCACTACTAACATATAAAACATACGTTTGTGACAAATTGTAAAATAATATACGATACCTAAAGGGAGGATGATTTTATAAAATAAAAAAATATATATATATATATAGAAACAGGGTGAAAGAAAGAGCTTTTCTCAATATTGAAATCGTAAATTCGATTTAGTTGACCAATACAGATCGACTCCAGAAGTGGATTTGAATATACAACATAAAAAAAAAACAACACAAAACTAAGCATGTATATAGTTCGAGGGGATTTTATGTTTCACCCCTCTTCATTCATTCTATGTCTCTAGTCGAAGTGTTTGATGGTTAATCCTTTGAGTATCAAACGTAACTTGTCAACTCGGAAATTAAAATTTCTACTCATATAGGTACCTATGTAATAACTATGTAGTGAGTGGGTATATAGGTAGGTGAAAATCTCAGAGGAAAGTAAATTTCTTTCAAGTGACAGTTTTGTTCTATACACATACACAATTTAAAAACGTATAAAAATTCAGTGGTGATTTTTCAAAGAGCTTTGACGGCTCAAGCTTTACCTTCTCTCGGATAGGTATATATTTTTTGTAATATACGTATTAATACATATGTGTCTATCCATGTGTGAGTAACATAAACAAAGCTTTTATACATTACTAAATACCGCAACACCTCAAAATAGTCGTGTAATACTAAGACAGTGGACATCAAAGGATTAAAGTCTGGAGCGGTCAGTTTTCTACTA
This sequence comes from Stenodera caucasica, assembly GCA_037414795.1. NCBI lineage: Eukaryota > Metazoa > Arthropoda > Insecta > Coleoptera > Meloidae > Stenodera > Stenodera caucasica. The sequence continues at coordinate 40,200 of JAZBGZ010000233.1, read as the reverse complement.
ACAAAGAGAGTCGCTTTGACACCCTATAGCCAACTTGGACATCATGGACCGACTTTAATTAACGCCCTCTGTCGGTATGCCTTTAAGATAACTTTGATTCAATGCCTTGTATGTGTGTTTGTGTTTGTTTCTATCTCTCAATTGCCTACCTACCCTACTCATCTATATACGATAGGTACAAAATTGCTCTCACTCCTTCCTGCACTCAATTCCTGTTGTTTACCTTTTGATAAACTTTGGTATGTCTTATAGAAGGACTATATCCGGTGACTAAAGTTACATATATACCTATGCAATTTAATCTTATGAATTCAACAAAAAAAATATTAAAAAACAAAAAATCAAAAAAACAAGTACCGGATTCCAAAGTCAAAAGTTATAGGTGCAATGTGTGGAAGGAAAACTGTCAAATGACGACTTTGTTCGAATTTACCACTTGATTTGATTTCTTGATGTCTTCGAAATTATTATAAATAACATTCCAATTTATTAATTGTTTATTGAGTAAAGTTAATGTTTGGATGAGATAATAATGAACGAACTCATTGATATAAATAATGCGCAAAACAATTAACAACATAAAATAATATACATTGTAAATATTTACTTTTTTGTTTTTTGATATTAAAAAATACAATGCAATATGTATGTAATTCAACATGGAGTTTAAAGTACTCATATTTCACTGTCACTTAAAGCCAAACCTCCTTACCAATTAAGATAATAATTTTTCCCTTCCACGTGTATTCTATCTATCTATATACCTACATACATATAACAAGACAAAGAAACGCCTACTTGTTTATTTAAATGTTTTATTGTTTGTTTCTCAATAAGTTTTTTCACTTGTAAAATTTATTTTATAAATAGAAGCTATTTAAAAAAAAAATACTTTAGACTTTTTCTTGCAATTTTTCAAACGAATAATTTATAAAAAGTCAAATAGAAAATGAGAGTGAAAATTTCTTGTACACTTTTTCGAAATCGTATTAATCATCAATATGACAGACATACAAAAGAAGTTGAATAACTTGCGGCTCTGATGTTTTGGTTCAGTGGTTTTGTATTTGTGAAGCGGCCACGAGGCGCCACCTGTGGGTGGTCCTTAATTTTCAACAATAAAATAAACCAACCAATTGTATGCTATTTTATTCAACCCTTTTCTGCTATTCATATTATTATTTTAATAAAAATAGAAACGTTAAATTGTTTTGGAATTTTTTTTTTTGTATTTCGATTTGGTTGTTCCAAACAAGTATTTTGGATCTTTGGTTATTTGATGGTTCATAAATATGGAAATTTTGCCTATTCTAATATTGAACTGTATCGATTTAGTGCCTTTAGGGTAAATTGCAACCCTTCAATTTGTTTGCTTGATTTCTTTTTACATTCTCGTTAGTACAATCAACTTTGTTTCGAATATAGAGAGTTGGTCTAAAATATTATAAATCGAAATTGATTTTTAAAATAGAACAAAAGATAATTATAGGTGTTGGTTTTCGATTAATTTACCTTTATTGATACACTAAAATTAATGATGTGTTAAGATCGGTATGTAATGGTGCAAAGTTACGTGCCACCCTCTTCTATACCTGTGTGTATTGAAAGGGGCTAAATTGTTTCTCTCTCTCTCTCTCTCTCTTCTATATTCGTGTATGTGAGAATGTTTGTTTGATGTGTATAAGGGGTGTGTATGTTCATATCTATAGGTATATATATTGTATATATGTCCGAAATAGAATTGTTATCGTAGCAAGTCAGGAGCATCGTAAATAGGGCGATTTAGCGCGAATCTCCGAATCAAGTTTTATTGGCCGAAAAGCCAAAGATATGTTTCGCTTTTTCTTTACCTTCACCCCGATTTTTGTATCAATCTAATACTATCCCTCTATCATCATCCATATATGACTGATAGTTTTTATATTGTTGAACATGAAAAACATACCCTAATATAACAGACAATATGCCAATATTTATTTGGTCCAATACATCCTTCTACGTGGAAAAAGAAATAAAAATATATGATAGCATTCGATATCATACTGGTTATAGTATTTAGAAAGACAGAGAGAACGAACATAAAACACCAATCATATAAATTGTGTGAACAAATATTTTCTATCAAACAAAATAAAACAACAGGACAAAGAAAAGGCAAAAAAAAAAAATAAATTGCTGACCGTAACAAATATTGAAAATTTCGACAAAAATCAGTTTTGTAGAGGGTTGATTTTTCGTCTTTATATTACTACAATACGAACAAACTATAAAGCAATATTGTTTTTATGGGAAAGTCTAAATGTCCATCCATTCCAGGGAAAAAAACTCGATTACACATCTTTTATATTATAGAAAATAACCCAGCTAAAAGCTATTTATTTTTATGTCTGTGTGTCTCTTTGTGTTATCATTGATATTTGAAGGTTGAAAGAGTAGGGGATTTTGCTCTATTACTATAATATAAATAAATATAACTATTTGTTATCACAATTCCAACATGCTCAATATATTCAATAAAAGAGAATTCCGAAGAAATTATAGAAATTTTCTACGGTTTCTTTACTAGAAATGAAATTCAAAATTCACCAACTATAATCTGAAGAGAATTATTATATTCTTTTGTGTGCGTCCGTCGTAATCATCTAAGACTAGAATGATGAATACGTTTTAATACATGACTATATGTAGTACAACATTCACTTATACATATGTAAATCAAATTTCTTAGAAAAAAGAACCCTAGTCCAATATTGGCATTTTTTTTCATCATTGTACAATATACCGATATTTGAACAATGGCTTTAAATAAAACCCAAAAATGTGTATTTTCTCTATTTATTTCATCATTTTTCTTTCAGTTGTGTTTCATCTATGATAGAATCAAGGGTATAACTATAGGGGGTTGTCTCAGCATGGCTACATAAACATTCAATCAGCCGACAGAATCTATAATACCTATAAATACGATATCAATAAGTGATTCTCGCGGGACTTTTAGGGAGAAACCCACTGTTTTATCGGCAAATGTACCGAAAAAAGTTATTTCCACTAACTCACACCGTTTTCTTTTTATTTTATTTTTTTATGTTATATTTCAAGATTATTTCCAATACGAATCATAAAGAAAATAATCGTACAAATTAAAAATGATTGGTTAGTTATTTGAACCATCCTACAAATCGACTGACCAATTATCAGGAATTAATTAAACGTATATGTTTTGATCCTGCCACTCCCATCAATTTACAAACATAGGCAATATGAAAAATAAAAATTTTAAAAAAAATTATTTTACTATAAAAAGAGAATTCAGTTAGTGAAGAGAATATCATTATATTAAAAATAATTAACCTTTCTCTTAGCTTTGAGAATAAAAAACAACAGTCAAAAAATCGAATTTCCCATTTTCAAATAGACTAAATGCTCGAATGATTATTAGAGATTACCTATTATTTTCTTTATTGAAGCAAAATAATAAATCAACACAATGAAAGACAATAGTTTTGATACGAAAAAGAAGAGAACAAAGATCGAGAATTTTACAACCGATGAATTTCAATTAAGAAAAAACTGGTGTAAATAATCCAAGAAAATTTTAACATAATTTACATATGTAACATTAGTTACAGTCGATCGATAGGATAATAGTTGGCCACGGTACGCACCTGTTTTTGTTTCATTTTTTTTGTTTTGAATTAAATTTTTTTAAGACACACTTTAACTATAAAAAAAAAATTATTTCAAATGGACAAGACTGTAAAAATGAGGAATGGGTGTGGCTTAAATGTTCGTAGAATGATTGTCGTAGCAGCCAATCACGAAGGCAAGGTAATGCCAGGTTATAATGCATAATGTGCATATAATGTTAGCTTTATCAGATCTATAATAAATGCAATATAGCTTTCTCTTTTTAGTTATTATTCTCAAGATGGAAGGCTGTCGATATATGATCAATACATATATCTGTTCCCGTATATGTTGATATGTATTTAGCATTATATCCGTAACTCGTCATTACTAACAATATAACAACAAACAAAAAAGCAATTGAAATTGTTTTTATATTTTTGTCGAATACCTACGCTCTTCAATTCAATGTTTAAAGCAATGTTATATCCATAATTGATAATCATTAATCTCACTCAGTTTCTCAAAGTTTTATATTAAGTTGTAATTGGAGTTGTAATGTAGGTAATTGTGAACTAGCAGATGATAAGACGATTTGAATAAATAAAATATTCATTAGAAAGGAGAATAATTCAATTATATAGTCTAGTCAATGTAGCAATATTAAAGTAAAATTAAATCAAAAATTATATTCCTAATATTTTATATTACTGTCATTAATTGTATTTTTCGTAAACGTAAATAATGAACGCTAGCAATCATAACACCAATTAAAAACTAGAAAATTATAGCTGATATTGATAGAATAAGAAAAATGGCAAGATATCAATCGATAATAGTATAAAGAAATTCTATGATTGATCACGAAATAACTGGAAATGATGGAGTACCTCTCTTGACCAAAGTATTAATGACTATCACCCCACTATCATTCTATCTCGACAAACATATATATCTAGCTCTATCTGTTTCGATTTTGTAAAGTTGACAAGCTTGGATATATAGTATAAGTGATCTAACACGTCTAACTAAAATTATCTTTGGCCATCATCATCTTCATCATCATCATCATCATCATCAACGAAGATCAAGGAGATAGCATCATTTCAAGCGTTCATCAGAACAATACAAAGAGTCAATAATTGCTATTGAACATTGATTAATAAACTTTGGTAATGAGTGTTATAATTAGTTGCAGTAAAATAGATACACATACACATATTAGAGAACATAGATCGTGCACTCTTTATATCATGACAAGAGAGTATCTCTGCGGGTTGTCCGACTCTTTACTAGCTAAAGAAACCCATTATGTTGCAAAATACAAAATATATATATATACCTATATATTGGAATAGTTCATATTAAATGATCATATTGTGTTATGTTCAAGAAGATAGATTGATTAGTTGAGAGAGAATAATAATTAATTAGAAAATTCGTTTCATTTTACAGCATTACTACAAAAACGACTCAGGAGGGAACGTCGAGCAAGAAGGCGGCTCCAAGATCAGCTGGAAACCGAAGTTAAACGACGCATCCAGCTGGAGGAAGCCCTTAAAACTGCAGGAGCTGTAGAACAGATCAGGATAATTAATGGTAAATTGTTGCTATAATAAAATGTTACAACTATTAAATTTAAATTGTAATTGATTAATTAATCAATAAAATATTATAAATAAATAGTATACTAAATAATAAAGTTAGAAAGATTATGTTGATTATTTAATTTTCAACTACAATCTGTTGATGAAATTCTGTCAATCACAATGGGAAATATCGGACCGTTTTCTATATATTTCAATATTCCCTACTGCTGTTTCACTGTAAAGGCCCTACGGGGTGCCCAACTCCCGAATTGATCTCAACAGATTACAAGATATTTGCCTTGTATCAACTCGCTCATTAAGAATGTTTCCAAGTTGAATTTCCTTCCTGTTCCATCATAAACACACCCCAATTTTCATTATTATTATCATCTTTACAACATAAATTGTATGAATTAATCGATTTCTCTTTTCCAACAGAAAATTTAGCACAAAATGAACAAAAATTGAATAATCAAAAAATGACAACAAATACGTCAATTTCTGAAAGAAATACCGATCGCATGGAAAATAGACTTATGGAAAGAGAACAACACCAACATAATATAGAAAGTCCAACAACAGCAGCAACGACATATGGACAACAAACT